>QQSS02097526.1:0-16846 GCA_003687565.2 Craspedacusta sowerbii
ATATCTATCTATTTCTCTATCTATCTATCTTTCTATCTATATATATATCTATATATCTATATATATATTATATTATATATACATATATATATATATATATATATATATATATATATATATATATAAGGTTGTAAAATTGATCAGCACCGTTCTGGCTATCTAACACACGCAAAATGTTATCATCGTAGTATCCGTTCATGCCGACCCTACATTGATTGAACTCATGAAGCTACTTGCTAGAGTATCCCCATAAAGACATTGGCCATAGTTGGTCCGAATGGAGAACCACGCAATCCACTCTATTGCATATGCTATCATTAAATGAAAAATGATCATAAAATGTGGCATATTTTAACTGTTTCGTCTATTGCGATCTTGAGAACTTGTTTCCTCTGCCCTTTTGTGTTGAATCAAACGCTAGATGTGCTTGCTTTTATTTTCTTTGTTTGTATGTTGCAGTTTTTTTGTTTATTTTTGTTTTGTTTTGTTGTTGTTGTTGTTGTTGTTGTTGTTGTTGTCTTGTTGTTTTTTGTTGTTGCTTTTTTACTGTTGGTTTTGTAGGATTTCGGAACGAAAGAGACAGATGTTGGCTTCTTTGCTGGATTGGTGGCGGGGTCAATGTATCTAGGCATGATGATTGCTGCGTAAGCAACGTTTTGTACTTGTATGGTTGGTTGTGCTTCCGAATGTACGTTTTGTGATATACTGTTGTCCATGGAAGCCGCGATCCTTTAACATGGCAGCTGTAGCAGCCATGACCTGGCATTTATGCTGTCTTGATTCTTAAGAATACTCACTCGTGATGCATCGTAATGTATTGGCGTTATCATAGTTTTCTGCCTTGCTTTGGTGTTTCATATTTATTGTGTGTCGTGCTTTTGTATGAGGCATGGTGTTCTTACTTCTGGCATCTCGGCATGAACATGCTGTTCTGATATTTCTCATCGGATGCCGTGCTTGCAAATGTTGAGTTTTCAACATTTGCAGGACATCAGTGCAGTAATTTATGTGACTGTTCTTGTGAGAAATCATGTCTTTCTTATGATGGCGGCGTTGAGTTTTGGTGCTTTGCGTTCCAGCATTTGTGCCGATTAGTAAGCTTCATCAGGACCATGCTGAAAGTTTGTCCTGTATTAGTATGAGACATGAGGCTCTTATTACTCACATAGTTTGGTGTGGGGATGGTTGTCTGACGTTCGTGGCAAGCGTACCATGCTGATCTTATCGACTGCACTCAATGCTCTGGCCACCGTTCTTTTTGGCTTCAGTACAAGTATACCTTACGCCATCATAGCTCGGCTTTTGCTTGGCCTAAGTAACGGTGAGGGTGTACGCTGTCGCTTTAATTTTTTGTATCGTGGCTTAATATTAATTTCTGTGTTGCGTTCTCACGGATGGAGGTTGAAATTTTGATATATAGTCGTGCTACAATTTCTGGGTGCCTGATACTACCTATAGAGATATATGGTAAGTTTTTCTTTCTTGTTCAACTTGGAGCATCTACTACTTATTCTTTTGAACCCGCTCCATTTTCGGTGGTCTGTTGAGAGGTTGTAAGCCGATGTTTAAATGCCAGCTTGATGTTTTCACTTAGGAATAATTGTTATTGGGAAGGCAATGGTGTTCGCCATCTGCGATGATTCAAACCAAAGTGCTGGAATGGCTATCGTACTATCAAGCGATACAGTTGGAATGATATTTGGTCCTATCCTTGGAGGATATCTGTCCTTGCCAGCAGAAAGATACCCAACAGCTTTTCCAAAGAGTTCCATATTTTGCAGGTTTCCCTTTTTACTGCCGAACCTCACTATTTTTATTTTGCTGTCCTCGCTAATTCTATGGGAATGGCGTAGTCTTCGTGGCCTAAAAAACCTTGGACGCTTGGCCGGAACTGCTCATAGTGAGTCATGTGTGCAGTGTGGTCGTTCTATAAGCCTTGATGATTCTTGCCTGCAGCATAGTCTTGTTGAACGGCAAGAGGAGACTCAGCCACTACTTTATTATCGGAGTTCTTCCTTAGTGTCAGATTGCTGCCATGTCCCTCATAAGCCACTCGGACTTGCGACAGAGGTGACTACTGTGGACTCAACAATGATACGTGACTTAGTGACGGCATCGGAGTTCGTACGCTTTGAGGAGTTAAGCAGCTCGAGTTATGAAATGGTTTCGCTGAGGTCTATGAAAGACTACGGCACGAGTGATAGCAAAGCTTGTGCTTTTTCCTCCATGTTCTTGATCCGCAAAAGCAAGTCGTCGTACATGGGGAATGTTTTGATATGGTGCCGTGAGCAGAAATGGAAAAAGATGCTTATGTACAAGCTGTTTTCGTAAGTCGTATTCCCGTTTTGATATTTATACTGCGCCTTTTATTTGCTAACTGCCTTATGTTTCTTATTTGTGCATGCGAGAATTACTCTTGCTGTTTTTGTTAATGTTTATTCCCTGTTGGTCACGTGCACATCCATGCTTTTTAAAATAATCTTCTGAAGGTAGCTTTTGGCACCATGTTTTTTTTTGGTGTTGGGAAGTTTCTTCGCTGTATTCTTGTAGACTGTGTTTCACGTCTATTTTTGATCTGTGAACTGCTTTGGAATTCGTTTACGTCCATGTATATGTATTTACATGCTTAGAGTTTGAGTGTTTATTGACTTTATATATACATATATATATATATATATATATATATATATATATATATATGTATTTACATGCTTAGAGTTTCGGACGTGCGATGGAGTTGCGGACTGTACGCTTTGCTGACCATGTCTACTTTGGGCTTTGCTGACGTGCTACCTCTGTGGACTTCGACAAGCTCATCTTATGGTTATTGCTTCAACATTTTTGCTGCATGTCTGCATAAACGTTGTGTGTGTTTGTGTGTGTGTGTGTGTTTGTGTTTGTGTGATTGTGTGTGCATGTGTATCTTAAATATACTTTCCATTAGCTATGAAAAAGTTTAAGGGCAGGTATATTCCTGTAATTTTGTGGAATCAGCCTTAGCTACAAATTGGGTGTTGCTAATTTGTTGATGCTTCTCACTCTCACTCAATTCATGCATCCGTAGTGACGTTCACGTTTAGCCTACCACGTATCAGGCTGATGTATGTTTAGACATGCTCAAAATGTGAGTTTGTTCCTACGGGAATGTTTAGCGGCTGCCAGACAGAACGCCCTTGACTCCCGATTTTTTGAACGAATATGAACTTCGTTCCGGGTTTCGTCTTGCACTAGAGGATGTTCTTTGTGGGTTACTTCTTTATTGTGAAAATTAAGCCCCGCGCTGCTGTGGGAGTGAGTCCAACTCTGAGATAATTCTCATGCCGGCGTGCATTTTACGAAAGTTTTAAGCCTTGCTGGCGCATTGCGGCTGAGGCTGTGAAATATTGACCTCCGACATGAATAGAACTGATGAAAAAAAATCCTTCAAGGCTTGCTTTGCTTTGCTACTGCCAGATAGTTGGCTACGCCTTGTCTGATTGTTGGCAACAATCGACTGCGTTTAGGAATGTAAACCTTTTTGTTCTTGTTTATAGATGCATTCATCACTCACGATAAAATGAATGCTACAATTCATCGCACCTAAAATCGATAATTGACGGTAGCAAAAATTAAGTAAAAGGATACCCACATCAGGAGATCAGAGTTAAACAAACTGCAAACCCCACGCAGGACACGCATTGATTAAAATAATAGTTAGTAAGACCGAGGTCAAGAATTGCGCCGACCGAAGACTAGGACTAGCCATATTTAGGAAAACTTCTTTGTAACCTGATGGTTGAAAGAATAACGTTTCTGTTAACATCACTATCGCGCTCACGATGACCATACAACACAATTTTGCATAGTACATCGGCACAAACATCAGATACCGAAAGCTCTAATAGGCTAGTGTTAAGTGGTGTGGTACGTTGGATGGCAAAAGCACTGCATTCCTCCAAGAAATGGGTCGCATCCTCAATGCCGTCGTACGAAATTAAACGATCGCCCAAGCTTTAGTTGAGTTACATATTATGATATAATATAATATAATATAATATAATATAATATGATATAATATAATATTATATAATATAATGTCATAATATAATATAATAGTATAGTATATAATATAATTATAACATAATATATTGCAATCAGTTAATCCGAACTTTGCTTGTCTAACCAACTATGGTGCGTGGTCATTGAACCAAAGAATAATATTCCTTGCAAAGTTTTCCGCAGGCCTACTTGCATGGTATATGCTAATGAAATTCGAAGCTTTATTATTGAACAACTCGTGTTATCGTTTGTCATCACATGGATTTTGCGTTTCAAAGCGTCGTGCCTTTCCCTCTTAAAGCTGTTTTGGGCATGCCCTCTTGTAGGTCCTTTGGGCATTCCCTCTTATAGCTGCTTTGGGCATTCCCTCTTATAGCTTCTTTGGGCATTCCCTCTTGCAGCTGGATTTGGCTTTCCCTCTAATAGCTGGATCGTTCTTTCTCTCTTATAGCTGGTTTGGGGTTTTCTACTGCGAAGATCGGCTTGCTGCTGCTGATAGTGGCGATCCCTTCGCTGCTTCTGCCGGCAATCGTCCCGCGAATCATGTCGCTCTGCAGCGTGCGCAAGGTTCGTGCAGATTCCACAGCTCGTGTCTTGGCTGAAACCTTCGTGTAACCTCGCGTTAGTGTCGGGTCCCGTCCTTTGCCACGCACCTTGATCATGTTCTGTTCAGCATGCTTCTAATCCGTTTAATGCCCCCTGCTTATTATGCTTTCTGCATGTAGTTCCTCCCAGAATGTGTACCTGATGAATGTTGATTTTTCACCCGGGCTTCTGTCGGTTTTATCGTGCGTTTTCTTATTGGGTTTTATCGTGTTTTCATCTTGGTACATCCTTCATATACACTCGTGTTTGAAGCCCCTCCACCCCACTCGGCGAAATGGTTGGGTCTCACTTGTTTTGAGGCGGTGCATAACTGCGTCTTCACTCTGTTCACTTCTTTGATTCAGATATACGCTTGGGCGTCGCTGTGTACCATGTTTACGATCTGCTTGCTCCCGAACTTGGCTCAAATACGGGACTCCTTGATCTTCCTGCTTGTAGCATCAGTGCTGCTGATTCTCGTCCAGTATGGTGTCAACGTCCTTTTCATTGCCGTAAACATCATCATCAACAATTCGACGCCTCATTCTTCTTTGGTTGGCTCGGTGAACGGTATGGCCTTTAGTGCGATGAATATGGCTCGGTCGATTGCGCCGGTGTTCTTGGGGAGCGTGTATTCTTGGTCTCTGAACAACGAGCAGTTGATCTTCGAACAAGGACTGGGTTATCCTTTGAATAAGTACTTGGCCTTCTATGTAATTGGTTTGTTGCTCCTCGTTGGTGCGTTCATTTCTACTTGTTTTAGCGAGAGTGTAAACGCCAAGAAACGGGACTTAGACTGCGAAATTGAAATATAAGTTAATTCTAAGTGTTTGGAGCGTGCGCATAATCGAGTAAATGTAATTATCAATTTTCTCTCCGCTATCAGGATCCTTTCTTATTTATGTACGCAGGTTTGGACTCGAGTATATGGGAAGCCGAAGCAGAAATCTTTCTTTCTTATTGCTTAAGTTTTTTCCATCTTGTAAGGTTCTTTATTGCATATTCTTTTAAACTTCGGTCGCAGCTAATAAATGGCTTTGCCTAATTTAAACTCATAGAATTTTGCGTGCATTAAACTGCTTGTTAATTTGAAAAGTATGCGCCTATCTACTTACTATTTAACTATTTATTTGTATATTTATTTACTGATTGGTTTTGGTGCGCCTACCCAGTTACTATTTAACTATGTAATTGTTGATTTATTTACTGATTGGTTTTGAATTTATCGTTTTTTAACTCTTTCTTTTCGAGAATTATATTTTTAAAATTAAATTCGAAAAGCTGTGGTGTGCAGCAGCTCTAGACAATCGGACGCGAAGGAGTTGTTAGTCATAGAAAATTGTAAGCATCTGCGTTCTTTAATCCTGGTATTCCTGTGGAGCATTTTGACGTTACTTATGTTCTTAGAAATGCGTTTGTTTGCCTATTTTCTACTTTATAGGGAATTCTTCTAAAGGCGGTTTTGGTAAACGTGCTTTTGACAGAAACGGAGTTTTCACTGAACTAGACATTTAAATTTAGATGTAGTTAGAAGATTAAATTTAAAAAATCGTGTTTGCTGTGCAGCGTTTGAACTTTACTGCACTGTAAACTTGTTTAGAAGTAGTTATTAAGTATTGTAATTATTATAATTAAACCTATATAGTGGAGACAACTCTGTATTTATTCGAATGTTTATTTGCGGATATTGGTTTTGAAATCGTGATATTGAAAGCCAGTTTCTATAAATGTCAAATTTAAAGATAATTAGAGTAGAAAGATTTTTTAGTAGTTATTTATCCTCGCATATCTCTTCATGACTTCGCATGAAAAGGTAATTGGATTTTTCTATTTACTTTATTCTCTTTTTGCGTGACTTCTGGTAATCAATTCATTTACCTTCATGCGCAAGTTATAGTCTTTGATAAATGCTTACTGGACCCGTATAAATAGTCGAGAAGTATTATTTACGTGCGCAGATAAGCTCGCATACTTGCAGCTTTCAAGGACGTGTCTTTTGGACAGTTTTGAGTGGGATCTTAAACTTAGGGATTTCGATTTGAAAGCTTCTTGATTTGCATTGCGCTGGTGTCGTGTTTCTTGGCAGAAAAAGATAACCACTTAACCGCCAAAGATAAACTCGTGATTTTATTACCCGTGTGGGATCTTATTTCGTAAAAATAATTATTTTGCATCAAAGATTGCACGTGCTTACTTTTAGGAGGGTTTTTATGCATTGCGGTCAGCTTACTTGTAAAAACGTTCGCAAAACCAGTTTTCACGTCACTTACACGGTTTATACGTTGACTATATGTTGCTGCAAAGCGTGGCATGTGTCTCGTGCACACTCCGCCGTGCTAGATGTTTTGTTGTATTTTCTGCTGTATAATGTTGCTGAGATCCATTTATTTGTTTGGCTATAATTCTACGGATTTGTGTTCTTTTGTTTTCGGAAGCCGTATCTTTTTAATGTTCTTACTAATGATCTTTGCTTACGTTTGCTTTCGGTAGTGATTGTTAGGAAACCTGTGTCTGTCGAGGGGAAAAGATACGTCGTTGGGCATGCGGTCTTTTTGCACCGCCGGTCAAAGGTGTTCCGTAAAATCAATCAAGTTTTAGGCTCGCGTGCCGGCTGCCGGCTATTTAAAATTTCTTCTTCCGTGCTACGATCAGTTCTTCAACATGGCAAAGTTCTGTCTGTTTAAAAGCTTGTAGCACGTAGGTATGTCGTTAATGAGGAAGTGAGATTTATATTTAGAATAGGTCTCTTGTTTAATCATCTGTTGAGAGATCAAGATCTTTTGATGAGTGCGCATACCACGGAACAGACTTTCAAGATTTGGCTTAATAGATTTTCTAGATTCTTGCATGCTTGTGTGTGTGTTTGTGTGTGTGCGTGTGTGTGTGTGTAAGTGTGTGTGTTTGGGTGTGTGCATGTGTGTGTGTGCTTTCACTTAATATGTTAAAGTCTTTTAAAGTCTTGCAAAGGCACAACACGCTCGCGCATGTGGGTCTGCATTGCGTGTTATGGCGAAAGTAATGGTAGGTTTTGATGGTCAGTATTTATTTGAAGACATTTTACACGGTATTCGTTCCAAATCCTGATCTTTCTTGGTTCGGGAATAGCTTTGAAATCTCCTGCTGATTGGGCGAAGTCAGTTAAAGACCACTTGGTCTTTAAGAATACAAGCTTCTCAACAGATTTCTGACTCAATGATTTTCTAAGCTTTGATTGTGCGAATCCAAGCGTTGAAATTTTCTTTTAGAAAATAGCACTTGATGTCGACATGGTCGACTCTTCAATGCAATATTGTACAGATCAGGTGAGGCTGCAGCATCCTTTTGCCAAATTTGCTGCGGAGTTCACCTCCATTTGATCAAGATAGCTTGCGGGCCCTTACAAACAATATCAAAACAATAGCGCGTTTTATCAATTTGCATTTTATGATAATGCTATATATTATCCATCATAATTTCCATGCAAGTAGAGTCTTGCATTGACTGCCTTTTTGCATCAGCACAAGAATCTAGTGCCCACACTTTAGGAGTACCGTGTTTTCACGCATATAGCGTGCACGCGCATATAACACGCAGAAAGTAAGAAATCATGTAAAAAAATTCTTACATTGCGCGCTCACGCATATACCACGCATGGGATTCGCTTGCTGTCGAGTTGCTATGAACTCTTGAAGTAAACTGCGTATGCTAAAATGCAAGAATCTGTCCTCTGTCCTTTCCAGCTATGATTTTTTTTCTCTAACCGTCAACCTACAACCCTCCAGATGTATTACTGTTGATCGTACGATGAGGGTAAAAGCTTTGCTTAAGAGTTTTATGGATCAAGTAGGAAATTTTAGTGGAAGCTGTACGTTTGGTTCTAAATTTCAAGAAAGAATCAGCCTAGGTCACAGGTGAGAAACTGCACGTTCATACTTGCAGCCAAGCACACATAGTTCTTGTGTGGATAGTTAATATCAAGTTATCTGCCTCAGAAGAAGTAAAGAAAATATTGAGTGTATGAGTACTAAGTGTAATGGACAAAATTTGAAATTTAGGATGTGAGATATGCCCTGGAGTGCAAAGCTCCATACTTTAAAAAAAATCGTATGCAGAAACACATGTAACCCGCGCGTTATATGCGTGAAAATACGGTATTTGCAGAATATAACAACTGGCTATAGACTGGGATTAAACCTGGAGTTGACTCACAAGGAAAATTAAACCAGATCTGGCGATTGATCATATCATATGGGGTTCCCAAACAGTACTTAGGCAGAGACAACTTAATTAGCGTCAAGAACGCAATAGTAGGTAATTCAATAAAGACTTTGTACAATAGAGTATTGTCGGGCAATTACGTTAACAGCCGCAAAAAATTTACTCCCGTTCACTTTCAAAATTTTTTCATTTACTCATTGATGCTCAAACTATGAGTCTATTTGCCAGTTCACTGACACTATTGCCGACGTCAACCATGACTTCAAAAGATGAGCCAATTCATCGAGCAGTTGCTGTCCACCGTGCAATGGCATTTCTGCAGACCCATGGCCAGGCGTTGCGCTTTGCCATTGTCGAGGTGTCGAAATGCCGTAGCGTTCTCCGGTGTTGTAATACATTCAATTCTAACAATTCTAAGAAATTGACAAAATCGGGCTTGCATGAAGTCCCGATGGGGTCATTGTTATTGAAGAGTCCTGTAATTTTATTCGATCACGTATTGTTGCTATCTACATGCGAAAATAAATCTTGAATCTTTTGAATCACAACCGCTCTTCCAATTCATGGCTTTTATGTCTCCATAGACGACAGCGCTTTGCATCAGCAGCAAGTGGTGGAACGAATGCTTCTAGAGATCCGGGTTTGCGATGGTCAGATTTTGCAACATTGGTTCGATCATCCGATCGCAAAGTTCGCACCATCTTTCACTAACTTCATAGTGCCAACATGTCTGAACCCTGCTGATTTTGCTTTAATGCTGGTCTACCCTGGAGTTTCCAACTTTGAATCCTTGGTGGCAGTCTCGTCTCTTATGTCAGCAAGCGTGTAGTTGTTTTGGACACGAGCTTGTTTTTGGATACTTCCCTTAGCCTCGTATACCATTTCGGTTAAACCAAACAATCATTGGGGTAGAGGTGTGGTCTCTGTTTTTGCTGTTCGACGCCTATTAAAGCGTTACCTTGTAGAGCTGACGCTCTTCTGGGCCTAGCCTCTACTCTTCGACTCAGCTCCAGCAAGGAATCGAAGCTTGCTTACTGCCAGTGACACAGGTTTAAATTAGACGATGACGACGGGAATGGTGGTGATACATTTTTGGTGGGTCCTTCGACCGAATTTCTCCGCCTCGTAGACGTAATGCATCCGGTGGGTAACAACACGTTGCACTGCATCTCGACATCCGGCCAGATTTAAAACCATGTTAGTGGCAGATGTCCTATAGCGCACTTTAACGATACCACGACTACTTCGAAAAGCAATTTAAAGCTTCATGCAGCTTGAAAGAGACTTTCAACGATCAGAGGTCAAATTCTCTCACTTCGCTCACGCACAGCAACAACATAGATCAATTAAGAATTCGGCGATAACTCTTGACCTACCAATATACTCTTTGTGAAGTTCGCAATTTTCACGAAGCTAGCTCCACTAACGTTACTGCGTACGTGGATATGCAATCCTAGTCTCCAACCCAAAGGACGGATTCAAATGTTCAAATCGGCTGAAGCCAGACAGCTGGTAAGCCACGAGCAACGCTGCATGGGATTCTAGTTCAATATAGAACCCTTCCGGACTTATTGCAACACGCGTCCACAATACATCGGACACATTTGATCATGGAACAATTTCGGACCAAGCACAGCAGCAAACTTTTTCGCGTTGGCCTCGCCTAATAGTAGGCTGCCCTGAGAAGAAGTTTGACGCCCGTGCAGCTCCCACAAAAAGGTCAGCATCCTCCACGGTGTTTTGCTTGGTCATTCCATCTTCAATACTCTAGATGCTCAAGCGACAAAGATTTACCAAGGTCAGGGGCGCCGCAAACCATACCGTACAGAGAAAAGCATTGGATTTGAAGAAAAAGAACCGAGGGGCAGTTAAGGTTATAACTCAAGCACAAGTCCAGTTCCTTGGAGCCCGCAAACTTCGGCAAACTTACGTTCCTCGCCAGACAAGCAGAGAAAACAATAGGCTTTAGACTTTCCATGTGATTAATTCTTTTTACTGTATTCTCAGCATCTCAAAAAGGCTTTTTTTTCGTTTTGAATCATTTCATAGTTTTTTTTTTTCTTTTCACGCTTACATGTTAATTCTCAACCATAGCGACCTAGACGCATCCACATTACGCAATGTATGCAAATTTAACGAAGAATTAAACGAGATAAACTCTTTACTAAGGAATCGATGAATAAGAACTCTTGCCGGCAATCGCACGTCAGGTCTACTTATCAGATCAACGCTTACGCCTTAAACAGTCCCAGCAGAATTGTTTTCCATTCAATGCCAACGGACAAACGCTTTACGCTAAACGTCCGACTGACGATTAGTTCCCCAAAGCCAAGACAGAAAAGAGATCCGCCATCCTCAAAACAAAAGCAAGACATGCGAACACGGCCGTGTGCTAAACGAATGTCATTTAAATCCTTTTCCTTCCCGAACGATAGCGAGTCCCCTTTTCGGTTCGCAACTAGCAACAGATCAAGTTCAGCAAGAGGATACAAGCACACGCGCGATGAAGCACACCTTAAACTGCGCTTCTAGCTACGAGCTGAGCAAGCGGTGACTCTAATACAGCCGCGCTACAGCTCCATTTACTTTCTACGGAGAAATTACGTGGAATATTGCCCACACATCCGAAAGCGCATTTTTCGCCTGCTAAAGGCGGCATTAATAGCAAACCAAACCAAGAAGTTACGCAACCAAAATAGCAAAAAAAATTATGTATGAGAGTTTTCGTCATGATCTTGTCCACTTGCAAACATCGAGAGGGCTAACGACGCATAATTGCATAACAGCTTACAATGTAAGGCCTCAAACATCAACAGCGAAGCTACAAGACGGATAACGGCTGACGCGAGGTGGACGTTGTCATCTTCCCCTCGCCGTCTAACTGAGACTCCACAGAGCACGGCGGAAAGACCAGCTTCCGGCGCTTGGCAGGAGAACAGCAGTCCATCTCGTTGATGGAAATGCGACGTAGCCGTTTAAGCTCTTCGTTCAGAACATCCTCACCAGAATCCAACTCCATGACATCCTCCAGATCAGCGCACGTCTCCCCGGCCACGGATTTCCTAAGCTGGTACTTCGCAAATTCGTTTTCGAACGGGTTCTCAACGATGGGCGAGAGAGGCGAGCGGCGTTGTGCGTAGAGCGCGCGACGACGCAAAAACTTGCGGGCGCGCACTTTCGGAGCGGCCTTCTGAATACCGAACACGACCAACTTGATGATATCTCGACAGCCCAGTAGGTCAGCAACGTCAATCTGCAGAATAAACGAATACCGATCGATAGATTTTAAATCCTGAACAAGCGGCAGAAGTAGAAATGCTACCCTGAAATCAGAAATTTCCGTTCAGGTTAAAAAGATGGCTGGCGCGAAACATGTTGCAAATAACGTCGCCGATAGCATCGTATAAACATGAACTTGCTCGGCAAGGACGTAATCACTCCAAGTCAACAGCTGATAAAACAAAAGAGTCAACAAGGGCATCAACAGCGTGGAACTTTCCACAAAAAGATTAACAACACATAAAAACGCATTAGAATAAATACAAGAATAACGTTTTCAATAGAGTAAGTGTGACGGACAAAAACTTACCCCTGACACCTTAGCCAAAGGCTCAATATAAATGAACCATCGGGAGGTAATCTTCTCAAGCGTGCAACTCATCAAGGCCAGTGCCTTCATGGAACCCTAAAAGAAAATCGACGAAAGGTACAGATAAGGAATTCGCACAAGAACTTTGCCTACTTTACCCGCTGAACATAAATGGTCACGATGAGATTGCCATATACTTTCTGGTCAGAAATATCCGATGAAGTTCTCTTTGCCTTTTTAGGCTGCAATGGGCTCCATCGCAGACATCCCCATAAAGAAGGGCATAGCATTTGATGTTACATCCACAGATCAAGCCATCTTCAGTTGCGGAACCTGAACTTCGTTTCACAAGTCTCTTCTTAGCTGCTGAAACATTGATGCTGCAAAGCAGTATCTCACTTTGAGTAATTTTAGTCCGAAATCTTATGGGAAAACTTGCATTAAGCAACAAGTCTGCTTAGTTTTCGAAAAAATAGAACCTCCTCGTAAAACAAGCACAAAACAACTGGCATTTAAAAGCCGGCAACAAAATTGGGCGCATGGTCGGTGACTAACAATTTCTAAGTTATCTGTCGCGCTCGGAAAGTTAGCCACATCACTGCTCTTGCCATGTCCTGCTCTAACCATTGTCGACAAGCAGATATAACGAAAATAAGATATCATATGGAGCATGTAAGATAGATCATTTTACAACATGCCTAGAAGAGATCCTTGCTCACTTTACTCCTCGCCTCCAACTTAAGTTCAGCCTGAGAAATGACAAGTTTACTTTCAGCGTAGGGTTAAGCACCGAATGTACACAGGCGGATGCCATACAAACGAACCTGAAGTTTTTTTTATAAGAGGAAATCGACTCAATTCAAATAAATGATATTTAAGAAAGCAGCTTAATAAGATAATGATTGAGGAATTTTGCACAAAAACCCACCTCGAGATTTAAGACAAGGAGATTTATCTACCTGGAAATGATGCAGGCTAGGCGAGGAGGCACTAACTTCATTTTGACTACCCATACTTCTGTAGATGCTGTAAGCCAGAGAGTCACTTCCGAACAAAGTTTCAAAATGATTCGTACACAGGATGCTGAAATACTAAAAAAAGGTAATCCAGCATAGATACTAAGCCTAAAGTCATGAATGTTTTGCCTTAATTGCATAGGTCATCAAATTTATAGAATTCAATAAAACTTACAACAAACACAACCGAGGGAGTTTACTCAAACAAAGAACATAGCAAGATTATGGCAATTTTTAAACCCAAGTTCTCCTTTAATAAATAAACAAAGAATGCATGCTAACACAACATACTAGCTCCAGAAAGGTAGCAGAATTAGGGCTAAGCAGCTCCCAACCGGTCTTCTCTACGATAATTCTTTCCATCCTACAGATGTCACTGCACGTGAACTTGCTTTGAACTGCATGCAAGAAAATGGCAAGATGAGGCACCACTGGCTTTTCTTCATTTAACTTTGCAGCAAGGTAACAAGAAGCAGTGGCCGCACATTTCAGGTACTTTCCATGCACCTTCACAAGCCCCAGAAAACGATCTAGGATGTGTGCGGCCAAAACAAATGTGTCACACTGAAAGCTACAAGATTGGTTCATCTGCCTTAACCATTCCAGCGTTCGTTGCCACTCACCAACAACCTCCGAGCTACCCTGAAAGAAAATATGAAAAAGCACTTAAAATTAACTACAACAGAAAAACAACTGCAGGGCAACTTATTCATATCAACCAAAAAAATATGCAAGCAATCATATATACCACATAAATTTTTGAATCAAGCTGTTGGGGCACACAATTAGTTGATTTTACCACAATTCCTACCCCTGACAGAAATCAGTTGTTATTGATGTAAACTCAAATATTATCTTTTATTGGAAGCAAATCATCAACAAGTGGTTTATGACCAAAATTAGCATACATGAGACCTTCGGCTCAAGTCTAAATCAGGCTCAAAATACAAATCATTGTCAGTGAACAAAAGCAAGACCTCCGACAAAATAAACCAACAGCAAGATCTTCATAAACATAAACAACATCTCACTCCTGGGAGCACAGAAGAGTCCTAAAACAGCACACATCCAAATGTATCTAGTACACAAACAAATAACACAAAAGAAGACATATCTAAAACAATCAGTTGTAACATGTAGGCATATACAAACTCATCATTACAATTATTGGGCATTTTTACTAATTGGTGATGATACTAGGTTTCTAGCTGCATTAAGAAAAAACAAAGCATTTATGATAAAGCCAGTTACAAACGCTGTTGCCGCACAACTTAGCATTAGTTTCAATGCTTTTGTCATGTTTGGAGCAATTAATTAACAGGACTGACAAAAAAAATTCACTATTACAACCAAGCAAATGAGTGATGCAGAACTTAAAAAAAAAACAAACAAATGAATCAACACATGGCCTAACCAAGCACACACTTTGCAACTAGCTCAAACCGGAAAAAAGACTTGTTTATTACCTTTCCCAGCCATGGCTCTTTCGTCGCCTCTTGCTCTCGCTTTAAGTCGGAAACTAAACGATGCTCAAGATGGCGAGAGTCGCGGCATAGTTTATCAAGCATGTTGTCGGTTGCTTGCAATCATCCTTTGATACCCAAATCGTGGAGGAGGGAGGTCCTTCCCACGAAACGTATCGAAAACCTATCCTTTATTGATTAGCGTTCCGTTCCGAGTTTGCAGACTTCGAGAAAGGACGGTTGCCTTCCGAAATTTTTTTCCACTAATTCCGATCAAAACCTTGGTTGGCGCGTGATGTTGGTTTATAGCTATGTCTCAATTCAAGTTTATTTTCATTAGTGCAACCACGAAATACAGTAATTCACCATCCAAAATTTCTCAACACTGGTGCACCCCCTAGTCAAAGCGGTAATCATAAGAAAGTACGCTCATAGAAACCTATATTGAAAAGTTTCATTGCTATCGAGGGTCCGCATGTATATTTTTTTCAGTTACAATATACAAGGAAGGAGCACAAGGACTAATGGTTACCATGCATTTTTAAAATTAAATTTCACACTCAATCTGTACTTACATGCGTCAAGTTTTAAATTACCAACTGAAAACGGACTCAAATTGTCAAATAAGATTTTATTATCCATTGCTACTTCCGCATAATAGGATGGCTTATATATTATTATAAAGAGGACTGAACCAAAAATACCGAAGAGTTATTTTCCTTGAGATACAATCTGATCAGAGACTACAAATATTTTTAACGAGAGGAATATAAGCATTCAGGATTTCATTGTGGAACCAGCTGTACTGTTTGTGTTACACATGACTGCATCAAAATTACAGTCACTAACAATGATTTTTTTCTCGCAGTTTCTGCTGTGTCCTGAATTGATCCATGACGAGAATGGCATCTGCATCATCTTACTTTCTCCACAATGAGACCTTTCACAGGATTAACCATTCACATGACACTAGACTATCCAGGTATGGGTATAAGGAAAATGTTCCTCTTAGCCATAAAAAGTTCAGCATTATGGTACGTGGGTCTTATCTCTGGAATCGTTTTTAAAGCAACAAGGCTAAAGAAAGAAACAGTAGATACATTAAAAAGGAGACCAAAAAGATTTCTTCTGGAGTCATCACATCCGATATCAAGACCTTGAATACCTACTTCAAAAGTTAATGGCGTCTAATAAGACACGGAAATGCATTCTTCACACATTTAGGTAATTCGTCATTGGAGTATCCTTCCAGTCCGGGTTACTCGTAGTTTTATTATCCTGTTTTGTCATGGCCTTGGTTGTAGCAATTCTTATATAAATGGAGACAGTGTATGATTAAAATATAGAGAGCTAGGTGAGAAACGCAACGCAACCTAGTATATGCAAGTCTCTCTTCACAACATGCTGATTTTCAGACAATATAAACACCATCAGCAGATCCAAAGAGTTAAAACAGTTTACGAACAAACAAGTTTAATCGTAGAAATGCTACTTTTGACAACGAAATAGGAAACTACAATAGAAGAACAGACTTGAAAGAACAGACTTGAAATTCTCCTTAAAGTCATATTCTGCTGTGGATAAAGCAGCTCTTACAGAATGATCTCTGGCACGGTCAGATTCCAATAAATTCTGGATGGCAACGAAAAGACCGGTTAAGATACATTTATGGGCTGCAGTCAGTCGATCTCCGTGACAGGTGTTCTGTTTGGATCCGCAGGGTTCGAGGGATGAGAAAAGATCTGAAAGCGTTGGTGTGCATATATATGAGTATGTAGGTGTGTCTGCCTGTGCTGTGTTTATTTTTGCGTAAGTTCGTGCGTGTGTATGTGTTTGTGTTTGTGTGCTTGTGTGTCTGAGTGTGTGAGTGTGTGAGTGTGTGTGTGTGTTTGTGTGTGTGTTTGTGTGTGTGTGTGTGTGTGTGTGTGTGTGTGTGTGTGTGTGTGTGTGTGTGTGTG
>QQSS02097637.1:0-16843 GCA_003687565.2 Craspedacusta sowerbii
TATATATATATATTGTATGTTGTTAATATATGTTTTGTGTTAAAACATTATGCTGTTATACTTAATTATGTGATTATATGTTATTATAATACATATATATAATATATATACATATATATATATATATGTATAATATGTAATTGTGTTATTATATGTTGTTGTATGTACATAATATATATTATAAGTACAATATATACATCAAATAAAATGTTTATATATAAACACAGACGCACACACACATATATTATATATATATATATATAATATATGTATATATATATACGATATAATATTATGTATATATATACGATACCGAGATCGGCTGGGAGTCATTAGATTTTAAAGAAAGAGGCATGCATGTTAATTCATCATGTTCACCGTCTAATGCTTGCCTTATGTTCTCGCATGAATAATTCAAGCCAAAATTTTCAAGGATTGATCGAATACTGTTAAGTAGTTGACGTAGGAAATGTGTAGCAATACCACGTACACAGTTACACCTGAGCGTTGTCTTTTAATCTGACGTCATCTGGTCGATAATGGGGCGCAATCTTAATTTTCGGGTGGTAGGTGGGGTTGCAGCTCATATAAATCAACAAGCTACGCGCACTGTTGGTCAGATGCCAAGACTTTAGCTAGCATATTGCAAGGGAGAATCCATGCAGCTTACAGTGCTTAAAGATTTATAGTGCCATTGACTAAAAGGCTCCTTAACTGATAATCCTACAACAGGCTGCAGCTTCCTGGCTCAAGAGCTCCGAGCAGATGTCTTGAAATTCTAAACGCGATATTCTAGAGGTTGATATAATCTCTTCGATGAGTAATCCTGACCCGACTTCAGCAGCGGAGCCGACGTCAAAATGCCGTGTTTTTCATGCCGGCATCGACACGCGTGGCGTTCCGTTGTGCTTGAAGTGGACCGTCGATGACGTCGCTGAGTGGATCGCATTTCTCGGCTTTCCTCAGTACGTGGATTGCTTCAGATCGAACTTCATCTCTGGTAGGAAGCTCATCAACATCGATGCATGCTCCCTTCCGAAAATCGGCGTTCAAGATTTCGACCACATACGAATATTGGCTGGGAAGATTCGGGAGTATCTTGGGATAGAGAATCCCTGTTGGAATCGGAGTATCACGCTGCCGGAAAGAGACGCTCTGTCTCTGTATCTCCAACGCAAGTCCAAGACCGGCAGTGAAAGCTTCGCTCTCACTTTCGAAGAGCACCTCAGAAGCTTGCAGGTGTACCAAAGGCACGGTATATCGCGGAGCAGAAAAATTTAATTTGCGCTCCTTGTGGCGAGAGTGTGCGACCACGGTTCGTTGCGAGATAAAACTACAGTGACTTGTTTACTTGAACTTTTTCCCTGATGAACTACTCAAGTGCTTGCTAAATATACAAAAACGTAACTATAATCGAATAGACGTCTAGAGGTTGCTTAATCGTGGATGATTTTTTCACCATCTGGTATCGACGCTGAATGTAGCAAACAACTCTATACAAAAATGTGCTTTTAGTTTAAGTACGTCTAGGATCGCTACATATTATAAATTATCTGGTGCACACGAAATCGATAACTAATGCAAAAAAACTTGATAAAAAAAAAACACGAGTTACAACATAAACATGTTTGTTGTTCAAACCATGTCCCTTTCATGACCTGCGTGTCATTCCTGTTCCGGTTGTCGGTATTACATGGGCGTATCATTTTCAAGATGTCTTCTTGATGTTTTGCATGACGCGAGACAATATAGTTCACAAAGCATTTACAATAGTTGCATGGCGTTTTGAACGGTCGTGTTGGCGTTCTTTCATGTTATGTGACATAATTGGAGTTATACCTGCTTACGTGCTCCATAGAGCAAAAGGTTGCCTTCGTCGCTGTAGTAACTATCTGAAGAAGTTACTGGGGGAATTAATTGTAATTGTTGTTGTTTTTGTTGTTGTTTGTAGTGCCAGTCTATATGATCCATCTTTTAAGACGTATCTTTGTTATTTTTGACACTGTTGTTAATAAATCCAGTCAATATTCTCCATGCATTTTGAAACTTCATTCAGCGAGTAGCAGGTATATAGAACTCCGTGAGGGACATAATATTTTTTAGCCCCAAAAAAAAAAAAAAAACGAATAAAAGGCCCATCTTATTAATTTTGGAAGTTTCGATACTGTCGACATCTGATTATTTAAAAAAATTGCAAAAAATCAGAAGATCAGCGTGTGGCAAATTATGCGCAATAATAATGTTCAACATGTCACTGGGGAATATGACCTTACATGTGCTTCGCTTCAACAGGAAGGTTTCTCAATAGCGTATGTTCTTCAAATCGTGTACCTGAGTGCCTGCCTGATTTGTCACATAGAAGTCCGAGCAGTCTGTGCAGTGCGCTCCGCATATTACGTTTGAAAAAGAAGAGTATTTTATTATTTGATTTTATTGCATTATTATAATAAGGTTAGTTAGGTAATAAGTCTGTACAACTCAACAGATCTGTCCTATAGAATGCGGTCTTAACCTGGAAAATGCTTTGCGAATTTACTGACCAAAAGATTCTCCAAATCATGTCGACGACCCAAACGATCGATATGCAGCTATTAACATGTTGGTGCGGGATTTTAGCGTACTTTATGACAAGGTTGCTATTTTACTTCACTCTATTGTTATTCTCATGGTCTTGCTCTCTCTCTTTTTTAAGAGAATGCTTTGTATATAGAATATTCACGCGAATACAGTTAAGCTGACTACTTCTGTTCATTACATCTTTTCGCCTTTGCACACGGTAACTTAGTACAGAATTAGCAACGGCACTTTTACCATTGTAACAACTAATACCTGCGTAAACGTGCATACCTATTAACTTGCTGCAGGTGTAGTCAGGCCTAATTTTGTCATTCCTTAGTTTATAACATATGGTTTTCGAGAAAGGTCTGCCTTCTTAGGGATCGTCTCGAGCAAAACAACTTTTAATCTGTCTTACATTTACTAATACAACTTGCTTAAGGCACTGTCATCATTCGGTTTACCAGAGTAAACAAACCTGTCAACTCCAGTTCGTATCTGTCCCATCTTCCTGCTGTGAATCGTTTAAAGATTCAGACTAGGTCCCCTACAAATAAATTTACCAGACAGCTGCCTGGTGCAAGCAAGAGCAACTTGCAGAAGGCTTCGTGTAACTAGAAAGTACGCAATATTTGGCGTTGAACAATATTTACAAAACGAAAACAACACCATTAACAGAAATGGCTTAGATACGTCCTGAAAGCAGTGGTATGTGCGCTTCATTCAGTCTCTACAATTCTCTGTCAACAGCTGTAGAAGTGACTAGTATGCACATGTGATAATCTCTCGCTTTCTATTTAGATACATTATATATGCATACATTATATATGTTTATAATACAAAATGTAATACTTGGAAATTAACGAAATTAGAGATTCGAGCACATATTCCCATAGAAAGGAAAACGTTTTAAAACTCGCAGCGAGAGTCTAGTTATTTCTCAAGCCTTTCAAATGAGGTTTATTTACATTAGAAGGCGGTTTATCAACATCAAACAGGTCGAACATAACGATGAGTATAACCTGTGTTTCACCGCCGCCCTGACAACTACCTCGGAAGAAAGTAAACGCGTACGAAAAGGTGGCTTCAATGCATCTTGCCAAGTAATCTTTACAATAAGCGAAGCTCCAAAATAGTACAAAAATCAGCTTGTACCAGGTCAACTAGCCGTCATAACGCAGGGACATGTTCTATTTTTGGAAACCAAGAACCGATCCTCGTTTCGAGATACACATACACTCAGAATCGACTGGCAAGATGGCTGCTCAGCGCGACGCTTGTACAGTTGGCAGGTATTCGTAACGACCAACAGGTGACCTCAATTGAAATACTACTCGCAAGCGGCGCAATACATCTCCTTGATGTCGGATTACCCTTTAGGTGGCTTTTTCCGTCCGTTCCACTTTCGCAAGGGCTTGGCAAGGGCGTGGGACGTCACATTACCCGCGAGCTGGCCATGTGAGCGTACTGCAATTTATCTAGCGACGCCGTTTCCACTTGCGCCAGGTACTGTTCAAGCTTGCTTTGAACTGCTTCGCAAATCTAACACAAGAACAACGAGAACAGAGCTGGCAGTGAGTTGCGTCCAAACGCCGAAACAATCCAAGAAAAAAAAAAGCACTTCGTGGCGAGCGATTAGGAAACGAAGAACTACGCGTAAGGGGAACGTGAATACCCTTATCATTTCTATCCATTAGTAACCATCAAACTATGACTCCATCCGCTACCTACGCATGCGCCCATCTATCGATCGACACGTCAAGTCATACAACCTCAAAGAACCGGAATTACCTCGGCAACCTCCTGAAACTATGATCATGTATCAGCAAATGCATATGCATGAAGCCTATCAGCAATAGCGTGGACCTGCACGAGCATCCCGGTATACACGTTTAAACCCAACATGAACCAAAAAAAGCAAAACAAAACAAACAAAAAACTGTTGTGTGGTGAACAACATACCACAACATACACAACGTAAACCCTGGTCAACACCAACTGTGACTCCGTCTGCTACCTAGGTACGCGCCCAGCCATCGATTCACATGTTAACCTCACACAACCTCAAACCTACGGAATTACCTCGGCGACCTCCTGATTCTCGAAGTTCTGACGGAGGGCGGAGAGAAGCTGGTCGATGGACGTGTATGGAAGCCATACCGGAGGCGTGGTAGCATGAAGAGCAGTCTACAACGCACATATAAAATCATATTCTAACGCACCGACTCACCACAAAACAATCATTTTATAAAACCAAGGCACCAGGCTTCCGCACAACTAAGCCAGTCCATAACGCAAGCATTTAACTCGCACCTTTAGCCAACCATGCCATAACAATTCAATCAATACTAGCTAAGCAGAGAAAATATTCCAATTGATAAATAATTATTTTTTTGGCACAAAACATGTAAAGAAACCTCGGCCCCGCTTGATGATTGGTGGATGAAACCACACAGCCAAATATTTGACCGTCATTACAATAATGCGACGTAGAAAACACTTCAATCGCCCCCCCACCCCAGTCCCCATTAACCATACACGCATGTATTCCCTTGACAACAGAAAAAATAAACAAACAAACAAACAAACAAATGAAAATGGCACGCCGGATGAAATCACACTACGCAATTCTCGGACATTTGCACGCACATGTCCGACAACGAGTAGGGAGCAACTTACATGCAATCCGAAGTACTCTTTGCCCACTCCCAGCACAGCATCAATGTACTCCATGACCAGCTTTCCGGCCTCGCGGATCATGTCGTACGCGAGATAGAGTCGCAAAAGCTCAGCGGCGTTCTCCTTCTGGTAAAACAAACAAAGAGGAACAAGAGCAATCTTTAAAAAAAAAAAAACACTCCCAGTTTCCGTCAACCGTCCTTTAACACTCATTCATGATTTCATTCACCCGTCCTTGAACATCCATTCATGATTTCATTCACTCGTCCTTGAGCATTCATTCATGATTTCATTCACCCGTGCTCGAACAGTCATAATTTCCTTCACCCGTCCTTGAAAATCCATTCATGATTTCATTCACCCGTCTTTGAACACTCATTCATGATTTCATTCACCCATTCTTGAAGACTCATTCATAATTTCCTTCAGCCGTCCTTGAACATTCATGATTTCATTCACCCGTCCTTGAAAACCCACTGACAATTTCATTCACCCGTTCTAAAATACAAGTTTTGCATTCGCATTACCACTAGACTGGATTGATTAAATGGATCCCTGCGACAGAGATCGAGCTAATGATAGCATTTATGAGGCTATTCACTACCATATTGAACAAAAGAGGGGATAGACTGTCGCCTTGAAGTACGCCACGCTGTACGGCGATAGGTTTGGTTACATAAGTACTCGAAGCAATCGAAACTTGGTAATTGCTTTACCAACTACTAATGAGACCGCAAACTTCGGGAGGGATATGGTGATACCAAAGGATTGCATTCAGCAAGCTATGGTGGACTTCGCCAAACGCATTTCGCAGATCCAGTAGAGATAATAATAATAAGAGATAATAATAATAATAATTTTTGCAGTAATAATAATCACAATAAAAATATAATAACAAAAACAGCAACAATTATAATAACAAGAACAATAATAATAATAATAATAATAATAATAATAATAATAATAATAATAATAATAATAATAATAATACTAAAAAAAGCACTGATAATTATAACGATAATTATAATTATAATAGAGCAAAAGTATATATCATCAAAAGCACACTCACTTTGTACTTGCCAACGAGCCAGGAGGGTAGTTGGCAACCAGCGTATAAAAGACGGGTGGCGACGGGCTTCAGGTAAGAAGTCTTTCGCGAGCTGAACTTCTCTAGGTAAGCTTGAAGTAGCGACAACGCTACAACGTTGGCACTGAAAAACAAATTGGATCACCAGTTTGTAGCAAGGCTAAATCCAAGAGATTCGGCCGTGCGGTACGTGCAGAAACTGCTTCGAAATTCAGAAAACGTCCAAACCAGCGCAACCTGCAAAGCCATAAACCACGCACAAAGTTAAATCGGCATCGCATCTCTCTTATTGTAATTTTGAGGGCGACCAGACATCAGCTGGTCGATAGATGGCACAGAGGCAACTTTGTGGGTGTGAGGATGCACACAGCGCATTGTGGAACTTACATCCAAGTTGCTCCTGCACGGAGATGCGAAAGCGTTACAAGTCCTAGATGGCAAATGTCTATTGAGTTGGCAGATGTCTATTGAGTTGGCAGATGCCTATTGAGTTGGCAGATGTCTATTGAGTTGACAGAGCGTAATCGAGTTGGCCTTCAAATCGTAAACCGCAAGAACACGATCTTTCTTGGATATACAAAGCTAACCCTTTCGTAAAATCCCTAGTGGCATCTGCCCCTTCTCCAAAAAAAAACAAAACACATCAGTCCCATTGACCTAGCAATATAATCGATAGCACCGCAGACTAGACACATAAACTGCATGGTCCAAGGCAAACATACAAGCATCAGTATATATAGTACTCCTTGGCCTATAGTGCTCAGCAAGCCATACGTCCTATCCTATCAGCCAACGCCGCGTGCCTAAGAGATCGCTGGAAAAAAAAAAAAAAAATGAAAGAGTTCCTTAGCGCTTCCAACGGCACGGCTATCTCCTAGAACGTCGAGGGCATGTTCGGTCCGAACTAATCATTTCGAGCTTGAGAGTGGAAAGAGACGCGCTCAGAAGTACAGAGCGTGACAAATGACTTTCAAGAGCGTGATAAAAGTGACTTTCAGCGGAGAAGGTCGTAAAGACCCTTGCTATACGTTGCCCAACCAGACTTTCTACTGCCTCGTCACCCTGACAAAAACTGGCCATGTTTTTTCTACGGAGCAACGTCTAATTAAGACCCTATAAGAAATGTCAAGACGATACCACAGATTCAGCCAAAGGAGAACAAGAGCACCGAATACCGCACAGCCATGTACGCATCGACGTGCAGCTCTTCATCGACCTCAAGATTACTCCAAACACGTTCCTGTGCTGGCTGGTTACGTCATAACGTCGTAAAGTTCGCACCAGTTTCTCTTAGATCGCGCGGTCTAGCGGTAAATGTTGTCCCTCAAACTCCAGCTACCCGGGTTCGAGTTCCAAGCACGTGAATTATGGTAAGCACATCAGAAAAGATGCGTCTGGGGTTAGGGGAACGAAGCAAATCCGGAAAATCATAACTTGGCCGAATTCAGTTGTTTTTCTCTTGTGCACATGTGACTATAGCTTAGCTATACAAAATTCGAACTTACAATAGGACTTTTTAAACCAGACAACACCTAGTGAAACAATTTCGCCTGCATTTCTGAAAACAACCCGATAGCTATTAACGAGAGCTAATTTGCCGCACCGCCCATACGCAACCAGCAACACAAGAAGAGTCGACATACGTTGATGCTAAATACAGATCTAAGTGCAGACCCAAATATATTCGATATATACAGATCTAAGTGCAGACCTAAATATACTCATACGAGTTGTTTAAAAAAGTCTCATCGACCGATCCCCCTAGTGGCCTTTTCCGGGCGGCGAACCAGAGTAAGAGCCAAGAGCTTCTCTCTCTACAAAGAGAGCGAGGAAAAAGCACAAATAAACTTGAACAAAAAGAATGCGATGCAATTAAGGTTTGCAATGGCAAGCATTACGCAGAGACCACTCACGTTTTTCCAGACAGAACCTGGGTCGTGACCGGTTCGTTTAGGGTAAGCCACTGCCACAGGTCGACTTCCAGTGAGTCCCTAGAAGAAAAAAGAATAGCATCCAAAAAATAAAATACAACAATAAAATCAAAAATAGCGGCTATATTAATTAGTATCTATTTTCCATGAGAAGTTGCCAACTGAAAAAATATAATTTGACTAAAAAATACATAACATGGCATATAGTGAAGGGGCTTGCAATCTGGGGGAGTAATAGATACAGTTTTTTGGCATGGTTCTCCGAGGTAGCCCCTTCATGTAGCACCGTATGCAAGTCTATTCTAAAAGGTTTAGGATTCCCAAGCTCATAGCAAAAAAGTATCCTTGACCAGGATTCCCATTTAAGTGAAGGCAATGCCGGCGGCCGATTGCCAGTATCTACTCCTGTGTTTTTATTTTATTTTAAGGATTTACGTATTAATTTTCTTAAGGACAGACGATTTTCCCTAAACCAATCCTCTAGTATCCTATGCTGTTCTTTGAAACTAAAAGTGCAGCGTCAATGGCTTGATGAGCGAAAAATCGATGTATGGAAGCATACGTACCCTCTTAAGGCTAACAGATATCCGCATCTAAAAGAAGTAAAATAAAGCACTGAAAGAATTAAGGCGCCAAGCAAAGCAGAGAGCAAATAAAAAAAAAACAACATTGTATTGACCATGCAAACACCAAAGGGTCACCAGCAGCACAGCAGACCTCACAAGTCATGTAAGTGCTGCAAACCCAGTCTGGCTGCCCAGAGCTGCACAAGGATAACTTGTATCATCACCTCCTATTGGTGTTCAGGTAACTGTTCACCATCCTTAAAACTACACTAAGACCAGTAAAGAACTGCCAAACCGCAGTGTGGGGGCAGTTTCTGCCCCACCAGTCGCAACCAGGGTCAGTGCAGTCTCGGTCTTTACTGGAGGCAGACCAATCTGACTCACTAAACAGTAACCCATCCACCGCCACCCGCTTTCCGAAACACCCACGCCCATCATAACTTTGGCAGCTTTGGACACCCGACGAGTGCTAACGTCAGCTTCTCGACACGTTAACCCCAAAGCTCGAAATCAGATAATGCGCAAAAAAAAAAATCCCCGGCACCCGAGCTCAAATGTCACTGCGCAAGCTCTCACTCCAGCACTCTGCTGCAAGGTCCGGTATTCTCGCTTCCTCCCTTCTCGATCCCCATACCATAGCCTATTTCGTCATAACAATCCTGCACTCTTAACTAGAAACACCAAGTATGCACGCAATGAGGTGACAACATCTCGCACATCAACATCAAGAATAGCAGCACTGCCCTCATCAACCAATACCTCCCAATTATCCGCAGAGGACAGAAATACCCTCAGTATATGGTATAGTCAAAGCTAACACATTTCCGCGGTACAAAGCGGCCAGAAAACGACGTTCACTGGCGGTGGGCCGAATTCCACTCGCGGAATCACAGCCAGTCTTGCGACCTCCGATAATACCCGTAGCACGTGACTGTGTCGCTACCTGCATGCAGGAAGCAGTGTCTCGCAGGATGAACGAAGGTGCTCCATAGATGCCCGCGTGCCTTTACATGCTCAAATTATTAGATTGAAGGCCCCACCATCGCATGCTAACAGGTCACAGTTGAACATCAAATGTTGCTCCCACTATTAAGCGAATAGATCCATGCAAGTCACACCAAGAAACAAATCTCTGCTCCGCACGCTCCCGTCCATGCACCTTGAAAAATCTGTTAGGCTGCTCTGAGGAGCCGTTTTGCTTTGTCTATCTACCTAACATTTTACAATACCAAATCACGCCTACTCTGCTTGCTGAATGAAAGTGGCGTTGCCTGGAACCCAACCCCGATGCCTATCCGTCTGGACAGCACCTAACATCTTCTTCCAATTGGCTTCGGCAATCGCGTCGTCAGTTATCTTCCGGTATTCTATATTTTACGCGATCCTATAACCAGACAAGATTGCAACACGAGTAGATCCGCAGACTCTAAAAAAAATAATCGCCATGCAAACTTTGTCCGGCTTTGAACTTCCGTCTCATGCATGCAAGGGACCCTTATCCTCCACTGCATGCACTCCACTCTCATTACTGCCATCTCGTAGACTTGCAGCTGCCACAACTACCTCGGCTACAACCTCAGTTGCAGCATATGACTTCGAAGACTGAACGCCTTTCTTCCACCGCACTACAAGACAGCATCCAACAATGTCACGAAGTTCACTGTCCCCAAAACCACCACTTAGCACTGTTTGCAGGCGGCAAAAGATACGCTCCTTCCTCTGCAACTTCTCACTCAAAGGAAGGGGATCGCAAGCACTGCGACTTAAAACTGGGCTATGACCTCTCACTGTCTTACGTGGTTTATCACTAGAGCAGTCCGCCACCTTCACAACGCTATTGCAACTGGACTTACTCTTACGCATCGCTACAGTCCTCTTTCACTTCAACTCCTGATCACACATGTCACAAAGGCTGCAATTGACATTAAGAAAGATATAAAACGTAAGCCTTTGCTTGTAAGATGACAATTTTACTATTTAACTTCAAACTATTAGAGGGACGCTACCAACCGAACAATCAGATAACATAATCGTGGAGAGCTATAGCTGCCCTATATGCATCACAGCATCACAGCATGGAAAGGACTCAAAGCAAAACATGGACTACAGATAGTGACAGTGTTCAAGTTGTCACACGCATTTGACTCACCAAACTTTTCAGCCGCTGAACCACCATAGAAAGCTCGAAAATAGCATAAATAAGCAACAGCAGGGGCGGGGGGTGGGAAACAAACTCACTTGGTAGCCAGATTTTCGAATATCGGCGTCATGTCGAGCTTGAAGTTCATAGCAATCGAGAAAGCCATGTCGAACAAGCCGGATTGAGATAGCAACCCTATCGCTTCTGAAGCCCCGATGCTAGGACCTTGAAAGAATCGCAAAGTAAGCGTCATAGCATAGGAGGGACCAGCTGACGTAGAATTCACTTAACGCCAGATAACAAGGAAGAAACACGCACAGCATGCTACGAGAGCTATCGCTACTGGTTTGCAAAACTTCAGTCTAACAAGATCTCCCATGACCACAGCTGTTCCACCTCAACGACAAAGTAAGCGTCATAGCAACACATTCAGATAACGCCATATAACAAAGAAGAAACACGCACAGCATCCTACGAGAGTATACGAGTGAGCTAAAGCAGCCTTAAATATTTTCGGCGCTTTAAGCTTCAGAAGCGTAGCAAAGTAAACAAAGAGCTGCCCCACGACAAGCAAGCCAGGAGTGAAATGTTACTGCGTAAGCAAAACTTCAGTTTAACAAAAATCTCCCACGGCCACAGCTGCTCCACCTCAACGACAACAACAACCACGCTTTTGGAGCTGAATCAAACCATTACAATTTTGACAAGGTCTTCATAGCTATATAATCGCGTTTAAAGCAGGACAAGTAGATAAAGTTAACGATTTTTTTTTAAAAAAAAAGGGACACCCCTCTCTGAGCACTAGTGTGTGGGAGTGAGAGTATTTTGAGACGAAGGACAAGACGCCAGCGAGGTTTAATGCAGCCGTTTGCGTCAGCAGACTCAAAACTCAGTGCAAGAGTTGAAGACAAATGACGCGTGGTTTGACTGGACAGTTCCATTAGTCCCAGCTATGCAAAGTACCTCTCCAGGTCGAGGAACAGGCAACATACATGACAACATAAACTAAAAAGCTACTACCAGAACGATTATTTACCAACGATGGCGAGTCCATCCTGACCATGCTGCACCAGCTTGAGTCGAGCGAGGACCAGCAGGTACTCCTTCTCGAGATCAGCCCCCTCCACGATCACCGTCTTCCGGGTCGTCTTGCTTCGAGAGAGAGAAGAGTGGAACACTTCTTCGCCATCCTCCCTACGCTTGGGCGACTGCCTCACATCGTCAGCCGGCACCTGCCAGAAGAAGATCGGGAAGCTCCTTTAGCACAAGTTTAAGCAGCAGGTTAGACAAAGCAGCACATCTTTCAGTTCCACGTAGGCGCGTTAACAAAGTACCCCCTCCCCTACGATGCATGCGTGCTGACAAGACCAAATACGCAATGCAAAATCAATAAGCGTCACTTAGGATGATCCAGGACACATGAGAAAGTTAGCCGAACTGCGACATATGGCGCTCGGCCGCGGGTTTTAAGCGACTGGCACGATCTGAAACGGCGCATACCCTAATTTCGGAAGTTGGCTGCTCCTCTCTCGGCCGCACAATCCAGGCGTATTTCTCTTCCACTAGTTGCAGCGCTGTCGAAGCGGCAAGAAGGCACTTGGCCTAAACGAATGTGCTTGGTGACAAACAACAACTGAAATCGCAGTCTAAGCAGATTAAAAAACTGCCCAACGAAAAATATCAACTTCTAACCCATAAAAACTCACCTTTTAACCTAGACCTTTGGTAAAGAACGTCCTAGCATGATACAAGACTTCAAGATTCAGTTTGGCATTAGAAGGTCTGACATTAAAAAAAAAATAACATTACGCGAATTACTCGAATTCGGTTGAAGGTCTCTTCCAAATGCAAGAAAGATTAAGTAAATAAGCACACGGCAGCGAACGCCTGCACAAAAGCTTGGACAAGCGGAAAGCAAGTCGGGGCTAGAAATGGCAATTTGTTGCATGACTTCTTGATATGTTTATCTAATTAATTGTAATAATAATAAATCAACCAATAAAATCTCAAACAATAAAATTTACGTCTCCTCTTGGGGCATATCGCATTTCCACTACCTCATTCGGAAAAACGCAAAGCATCAAAGCACGATACTTTCTAGGCGCATTCAAGAACAGACATGGGATTAGATATCTACTTACTTGCTTTTGAAGCGACAGCAAACCATGCATTTCTGTGCAGAGTCGGCAAGAGTGCTCATACATCGCAGTAGCAGCTGGAGGGAAATATCATCACATTAATCCAAACACGCGCTGGTAATCTAATTATTCATTTGTCTATTCTATATCATAACCAAGATGCTTTCTTGGCCGACTTGCACACAGTTTCTTTGCTAATACAGTCCATACGAGTTGACAAAAAAACAATGCCCATTGACTTGCTACAGGATACACGAATACGAGATACAAGAAAGAAGCTAAACAGGACAGTGTGTACAGTACATGTGCATAATGAAGCCAGTCAAGACAGTTACACGTGCATAATTAAAACAATTACATGTGCATAATCAAAACAATTACATGTGCATAATCAAGACAGCTACATTAGCATAATCCGAACAGTCACAGCGGATAATCAAGACTGTTACATGTGTATTATCAAGACAGTTATATGTGCATAATCAAGACAGTATATGCGCATAATTAAACCCCTTGCAAATCTTTCCATATACCTCTTCTGTAGTCGCCTTTGAACACGTGATATGAGTAGAGCAAGTCGTAATATCTGTTCACGGTGATATCCATTGTGCGAGCACGAGTCTCGATTATTCCGACAACCTGGTAAAATACCAGTCAGGATAAGAAAACAGGCGAGTCAAGCGTTCCGTACAAAACCAGGACAGTTTCCAAACCTGAGTACATAACGTTAATCATAATAACGCACCAAGTGCGAAGGCCACACGTGCGCATTAACACGACACAGCCAAGCGAGAACGCAGTTATATAAGTTTGAAGAAATTAGCAAGCCGAAAGTAAAAACAAAAGAACAAAAACGAGTTTCAAAACAACAACAAAACCAACAACAACAACACCAACAACAGCAACACCAACAACAACAACAACAACACCAAAACCAGCACCACCACCACCAACAACAACAACAACAACAACAACAACAAAAACAACACCAACAACAACAACAACAACAACAAAGATTCGCTTCAAAACGCAAATCTTTCACGTTAGAATGGCAATAACATGGGAAATCCCAACGCGCTTAAAATGACAACTGCGCTTAAAATGACAACTGCGATATTTTTAAACTTTAAAGAATAACGTGCGACTACTGCAATTTTGTTACATTGGCAACTACCATGTGTCAGACGGAAACTTAAAAAACGAAAGTCAGCCATCACTAGCCTACCTCTTCCTCCAAACCAATATACGGATATTCACAAATTTCCTTGAAGAGACCCCGCTCACACAGGGTGACGATAAAATGTCGCAAGCAGTCGTGACGGCTAAAAATTCACCACGCAGACAGCAGTCAACACAAAACCGATCACAGGCACAAGAGGAGAACAAACCAGGCAATCACAGGAAAAACTGCTACTGAAATGTCTACTGTCTCATGTATACTTCATGTCAAGTCGAATTATGGCGGATAAAGCATAGCGGGAGAAATGAAAGGGTTGGATTTAACAAGGAGTTAACTTTCTTTTCTCGCCAGCTTGGACCACGCATGCATACATGAAAGTAAACACGAGACCCAAACACAGACAAACGAGCAGAACTCAGCGCCAATCGATTTTTTGCGGATGAAGCAAGGTGGGGGAGAATTCACAAGAACTAGGATTTAACAATCTTCTCCTCGCCAGGTGGTTCATACGACCAATTCATACGACCATGAACAAAAAATACGCGCCTCGTTTCGCTCGCGGCACCCATGAACAACCCCAATTTGAATTTTTATTAATTATTGATAAATTAAGTTCCATTAATACTTAGTACGGTATAATTTCGGGTCCCTGTTTTCGGTCTAATGTCGTGCGGTGTCTTCCCAAACCACTCCCCTTTGCCCTTTCCTACTGCCTTTCACATACGTGCGGAAGCTTGCAGTGAGAATGCAACGAGAAAAATTAATGAAAAAGCAGCAACTAGCTTAAGATCCCTCAAACTTGTCATCAGACAACACAACCTCTTCAAGTTTTTCTCCGTAGCAGCAAAGCAAAGCAGAAAATAAATCTTGAAAAATCTAATCCACACAAGTACCGAACTCGGTCAGGGTTCCTAGTAATGGCAGCATACGCTTCTTTGTGATGAGCCAACTCGAGATGATGCTTGAACACCACTGACCACAGCATTGGCTTGAAGAAAAAGGGAAAACCAAAACCCATGACACGCACACGCAAATACAAATGGCGGTGATGAAGAAAATCAGCTTTGATAAACATTTGCAGCCCAAATGAGGAGAAAATTTAAGCCCCACAATACAGTCTGACTTTACGAAAAGCTTTATTCCGAACGCAAAGCCTTCTAGCTTCAACAGAGAGACACGCGGCAATGAACGTGGCTCATCATAAGCCTACCATATAAAGCTGAAGTTAGCTTTGTTTGCCAGGACGGGGAAGCAGCTATTCTCCAACGCAGATAAAAAAACTTGAAAGGTGATGACAATCAAGTCTGCCCTAGACTAATCATTAGAGGAACGTTGACTTGTATAACCCGAAGGAGCGATCACTACTTGTACAAAGTACGACGCAAAGATCGAATGCGCCAGGCACATATTAACGACGAAGCCACCGCATAAATCTATGAAGAGACCACGAGTTCACCAGCTGTAAAACCAGAACTAATGCTGGAAAAGCAAGCAAAAATTCTATCCCACTTTCATATGACTATCGTGATGCGGAGCTTCACATGCGTGGCCATCAAGATGGGAAAATGACTTTTCAAGACTATGGGCCACATGCGGCACCTAGGAGGCGGGGTGGGGGGTGGGGGAAGGGAGTCCAAATAGAACATGGCCGCCAAACTTACAACATTAGAGTCGCCTTTGGGGCAGATGTTTAGCGCGTACGAGGCCACGGATAGAACCATGTCCGGACACTCAAACTTCTCGAATAGTCTCATGACCTGAACGAAATCAATTAAATGGAATAGCACACGAGCAAACACATTTAAAAATAAAAACAACGGTCATCCACACCAAAGAATCAGTAACTTGAACAAACAGAAAAGTGACGTAAGCGACAGGGGGGATTTAACAAAAGGGCTTCTACTCGATTAAAAAACTTAGGCTTGAACAAGTAAACAAACTGAACAACATAGCAAGAGCATCATGACTCAAATCTGTAATATTGTGTGTGGGTGTGTGACGAGAGCAAACTTTGACGACACATTTTCAGAGCTTCCTTTTTCTAATGGTGATCTCTCTTAGTATGCCGATCACCCATCAAATTCAGTTCGGTTTCTTACAAATCTTCCAGAAAACTGCGACCACGATAATAAACACAACATTTCCAATACAACAACGACAACAACAACAACAACAACGACAACAACAACAACACACACAGACATATATATACATATACATATATATATATACACATATATATATATATATATATATATCACAATAATAAGAGCAAATTGAACAAGGGCAGGAACGTCATCAACAACATCCACCACGTAAACATACTTTTATGAAGTATAGAACAAGCATCTGCTGTTTCGTCTTGTCTGTATCTTGAATCAAACTCACGAGAAGTGGCTCACAATTGCCTGCACCGCAGAGAAAATAAAAAATAACACCATTCACCATTCGACCGGACTTGTAATTCACGCAAGTTCCGCTCAGATATGCATATCTATCTATCCATCTATCTATCTATCTATCTATCTATCTATCTATCTATCTATCTATCTATCTATCTATCTAT
>QQSS02097748.1:0-41225 GCA_003687565.2 Craspedacusta sowerbii
CAACCCCATCCCAGACCGCAGCCGCAGCCCCAGCCCCAGCCCCGACCTCAACCCTTACCCCAACCCCAACCCCAACCCCAACCCCAACCCCACTAAGGCAATTTTCTTCCAGCCTGCAAATGAAATATGAGACAATTAGTATTTAAGTTCATAAATTCAAAAGGTACAATTTCCCTTTCAACAAAATTTAATTTTTGTAATGTGGCTTTATTAACAAATCAATTCAATTATAGCTTGAAGGTAGTGATTGAAAGACAGTGAGACTTGACATTATTAAGAAACTGATTTTATATTGCCATTTTATTAATTGATACAATTAAAATAATTTCAATGAATGATACAAAGAAGGCCCCTAATCTCATCAAAAAGAGGAAATACAAGAGTAGCACCAGACTGCCTATTTTTAATGAAAGTCTGTTTAGAGCATCTCTGGAGATGTAATCTGTATTAGGATTGATTCCAAGCCAATGTGCGAACTTAAGAAGATGCTAATCCCTCCCAAGAAAGGGCGAATCTACATTAAAGAAGTCAAGGAGCCTCTTTAAATTAAAAGGTCTTTGACATTTTGATTAAAATATAACAAGCATCCTCAATATGCGTCTATCAATTTAAATTCTAGAAGTGATTTTCAATTTGATTTGAGTCCGAATGGATGCCAATTATATCCTAAATTTTATTGATTCAGCTGAAGTATAACTGAACTCATAGTGAGGGCATGAATTTTATTCGGCTATCATTATGGTATAAATTGATTCAAGGATTATTGTCTCTGATTAATGTTTGAAGTAATTACGACTTATACGAGATTGTGATTGGCTTGCTTGATGTCAATTAGCACATTTCATAGTGCAATCGCAATAAATTGATTCACAAATTTAAGTGCTTTTAAGTGTTGCTCTATAACTCAATCATTTTTATAAGGGCGATATTATCAAGAATTAGCATCCATAACCATCAATTAGCCAAATTTGACAAAATAGTTCAAATAATAAATTCAATGTGAATTATATTTAAAAAAAAGATTGAAAATCTCATCCATCCATTTTAAAACTCTTCAATATAGCCTCAATACTCTTCGAAGTCCCTAATTATTTTTTTCTTTCTTAAACTCCAGCCTTTTATTTATTCGTCGGTTATAAAAATGCATTTAGATATCAATTTTCCTTCATTTAAGATATTCAACCTAGATATGTAATATTGCATATAAGCTTAATAAAACGCCCAAGTTAGTAATAAATGCAAATACATCACATTTTATTTAATTAGGTGACGTGACGCTATGTGAATTGTAGTTGATATTATATATTAAGCTTAAATGCTATTCGTTTATTTAGCCATTGGACTTATAGTGTGTATATCAGACTTTAAATTTAATTAACAATGAACACTTGTTCGAACAATCTAATATAGTTAGTACATAAAACTTTATATATTTAATGACCTTGCTAATGGCTAATGCAGAAATAATTAAAAATAAATACTTTTAAGGCAGGATAAGATAAGTAATACTAGCGTTCAAGGAATAGCAATAGTATAAGATTATATATTTATAAGGCAGAATACATGAAATTATTGAACTAATTGTTTGATAAGGCTGTTGATATTAATTAATTGGATTCTATGTAACCAAAATCTTGGTTGTAAATGCATTTCTATGATCGATGTAAGCAATATTTTAAAGAAAATACATCATGATATCAATGGCTGGCAATGGCTAATTAAAATTAATGTCTATTATTCATCAATACAATTTTATTATGTTATGAGACAGTACCCAGCACACCAAGTACTGAGCTATATTCATGAACAATCCGCTTATGATCCCACTCCAGCTCAGGTAGTCACTAATTTTTCCACTGCTTTTATAAGCGAGTATGGATATTAATAAGCTGCTGTAGCCTATCACATAGAAAGGTATAATCCATAATCCTGGCAGTTCGTAGAGTGCAGCGATGACTCCCAAAAATAAAGAGATGATGAGTCTAACATCGTTAAGGATTTTGCTATTGCCGGCCAAGGCTGTCGGATTGGCTTGTAAATACTCTACGAATATTGAAGGGGTTAAACGATTAGTAAGACTGTTGCTGGGGAGGAGTATTTGGTGTCTGATGCTTCTTTATCAACTTAGGAGGCATGCGAAATTAGATAAATAATCAATCAATTGAAGCTATTCCAGGAATCGATTAGCTTTTTCTCGTTTACGTCAAAGCAGAAGTGCTTTAAATCTGTTTGGAAGATTGATTAATTGACCTGCTAGGCCAGCCAGGCAAGGAGAACGTCTTTTTGGCTTGGTAGGTTCCCAATATCGTGGGTTCTGAGATTAATTTTTACTGAGTTATAGACATTAGACCATTAAGGATGATGATCGCAGGCTTCAGCTAGCTGAGCGAGCCTGCCCATAAATGAAAAAGCCTGCTTAAAGTCCTTGAACTTGAACTATTTGTGAATAGCCTATTTTTTAAACGACCATGATAGGAGATTAAACTTGGCAGGCTAGAATCTCTAAATATCGATGGCCACTGATTTGCTGCTCTTAATGATCGATAGATTAGTCAGTCTGAATGGTATCATTAAATTCAGGTTTATGTAATCATTTTATAGAACTACTGCCAGGTTACGTACCCTGTGTTTTGGTAGTCCAGCCATAAAAATAATGTTTTTAGCTAGCTCTAGTTGACTTTAAGGCATTTCATGAGCCGTTCTAGATCTGCCGGGTAAAGATAGTTCCGCTCGTTACTGAATTTATTAAATAACTTTCGAAGAGTCTTTTCAGTGAGGTCTGGGAGAGCGGTGATTACTGCTTCTTTGAAAGTCAGGAAGACTTGATTGGCCTTCAGAAGCTGTTGTTATGCATTCATATTATTATAATTATGGAAACCAATCCCTGGAATCAGCAAAAATTAGGCTAATATAAGACATTGGGCATTCTGAACGAGATTCTGGATAAGCACAATATCCTCTTCACAGGGAACTAGTAGATTGAGCAAAGAAAAAAGAATTTTGAAGAAGTTAACTTAATTGCAAACGGACTTTAAAGACGTTCAAAATTTATGATCGAGAAGTACAAGGCCAAAAATAGTTCTCTAATTTAATTGCTCGAACTAGGACTCCTTAAATAGAAAATGGCTCGAATGACTCTTATCATGCAATGGCTTTCCCAGAAACCAATCTAGCTTTCAAACGGATATCTGAAGGTACCTATTCACCTCCAGCACGATTTTCATAAATTTCTGCAACATCTCTGCGACGGCTAAAAATACAAGTGGAAAGGAGTTTAAAAGCCTAAAGAGCCTAACCCGAAAACGATCGAACTTCTGCAAAAATGTTAAAATCTCATGGACGGGTTTTGATAATTAGATTATTAAGGATCTGGTGTCTCTTTGCCTGCCATTTGTTACCCTCGTCCATTACTTGCTGGAAATACTGTTTTTACTCGCTCAGCTCTATTTTTACTATCTAAAGTTGTTGCTTCTAGAGGGCAGTCATTAAAAAGGGCTGGTTGATTGAGAGTGTTTAGACTGGATTGAAATTCGATAGTTAAATAGTGAGCTATTTCTCCCAGAGTAGTCTCTCTGTCCTCTGCCTATCCTTCTAGTATTTTTTGTCTAGTAGCTATTCGGATATCTGTCTGGCTCTCCCTTAAAAGAGTTATTTTTAGGCCTAGGCCTAAAAATTTATTAGGATTTAAGGGTGATTTCGCTTGGCAGCTTTTAGCTTATTGTATATGCTGGCTTTATGTTCTAGTTTCTTGTAGATTAGGTCTTAAGAGTACTGATCATTACTAAGAAATTGCTTATCTTTTTATATTCGTTGCTATATGCCTTTATTTTTAAGAGGTGGGGCTTTGACTCTCTTGTGGTGCCCGAAATGCTTTTTCAGTTCGTTTTTCAACGCCTAGTTTTCTTAAGAAAGTGCAGATTTGAAAGGATTATAAGGCATTGCCCCTTAATTATGAGGAATGAAGGAGCTTTAAAAGCGTATCAAAATTAAACTATTATCTCACTGGACCCAACTCAGAACGTGCTAATTTTTCGCCTTTTACTAAAGATTACCGTGAGTTGAGTCGACTTGTGATACTTAATTTTTGAGGGGACGATGTCCCCGTATTCTAAAAAACGAACATTCATGAAATCATTTCTTTTGTTTTTTAAGATTGGGAGAAGACAACTTACAACGAAAGAGGCCTTTCAAAATGCCATCAATAAAACTTCGCTTATAAACTACCATAAAGCTCGTATTCTTTCTTAGCTCAAAAAGGACTAGCTGACGTCTTATCAAAAAATAAGACAAGAGGCTATTGAAATTTTCCATAAAATATCAGCTAGAGGCAAATCAATAAGCAAATAATAGTTAAAGGGAGGTATTCGTTTAGGCATTTAATACTTCAGAATTTCTAAATTGACCTTACAAAACATCGTTTAGGGGAGGAGAGAAGTCATGACTAATCAATAGCTAATCCTCGATGATGGATAAACTGTTAAGGAGAAGATCGACAGGTTTGAGCAAAAGCTAAGGGCGTTCACAGCTAGGAAAAAGTGATAAGTGAATAGAATCAATCAATCTAATCCAGTATTAGCTATTACTACCAGACTTTTTAAATCCACTGTTGAATTGCAGGATCGTAAACCAGTTTAAGCATTCCTATTGGCTTGCTCTTCAAGTCTATTTCCAAGTCAGGCTCTCCCAAATATCCGTAAAATTTTAGTTTCAATCTGGGGTTTTTTCCAAGCTGAACTTGATACGGCTACTTCTTGTAAATTTTCTTCTCCTTATTTTAAGTTATTTCGATTTATTTTAAAAATGAGAACGGAATTCCGCGGCTGTCGATCCCTCTGAAAACTATTTGATCTTTGGCTTAGTTGAATTGGATGAGTCGAGTTAGCTTGAAATCCTAAACTTCTAGTTGAAGGTTTTTGGACAGTTTGCGCATTACATCATCGCATAAGGCTCCTATCCGCAGGTGAGCGTAGTCATCAAGCGGTGTCTTCTGCAAATTGATAATGACCAATTTTCCCTTTTTGCCTACAATTTTTGGGACATCAGCAGCAGGAGTAACAGTTAAAGAACTGCCCATAGCCAGACAGAGATCAGCAGCTTCGGCATGATTGAAAGCTAGGTCCAATTAATATTAAGGTAGGTTTTCGCCAAAATTGATAATTGAATCGTAGAGAGTCTTGCCACATTTCTCACATTTCCTTGAAGTTTAATGCTTAAATACTTATTTCGACTACCTAGTTCTAAAGTCCCTTAGAAATTGGCTTTGGCAGTTCCTACATTTCTAAAGGCATCTATTTCCATGCAGCTAGGCAAGTCTATTTGGGTTGAATCCTGATCGCAGATGAAGTCCGTCTGTATTCTGTGAGACCAAGAATTTAAGCTGGCCAGTCTATTATAACTTTACTAGAGCCATATGAGTAAAGGAGGGGATTGCCTTTTCTGATGAAGTAATCTTTGAGGTTGGTGATGTTTTTAAACCATGAGCGTTTTTTTACCACACTCCTGGACCAGTTGGTAGTTTCGTGTTTATTCCTGATCGAAAATCAGGAATCCCACAGGCAGTTGATATTCCTGCGCCTGTAAATACTATGAAGTGCTTGCTATTCCTGATAAGCTCAGCCAAAGTCTTAATTTTGCCATTAAGCTCCTCCTAAGAGTCAAAAAACTCTTTGGTCTACTCCGGCTTTCTGATAGTGTGGCTCATACAATCTATTTTATTACTTTAATAAGCAGCTAGATTACAGCATATTTAGTAGCTTATAGCTCAACATAGTTGGATTGAGACTGTGCTTGTTCATGTGCTAAATATGTAGATTTCAATGCCCGTTTATCCGATCAATAAACTTTTACTATTATTACGAAATAAATCATGTTGCTCAATGCTGACTTTGACTTCCTGGCTTATCGCAATGCGATCTACCAAGGACCGTCCCATCTGCTTAGAAGATCCGGCCGCGGCATTCTGCTGTTCGACTCTGATTAGTTAATAATAGCAGGATTTTCAGGCGATGTCATTGAAGGACCCTATCTTTACTTCAGCAAACATTATATATTCTACGGTCACTGCCAAGGCGGATTTATTTCTGGCTAAAACGTGCTAATCGATCAAAAAAACTTGAAAGTTGTAAAAGGGACTTTCTTAAGAGGGAGATTGACAGGATAGTATAAGCTAGTTGATATCAAGGGGAAAAGAGAGGAAGTTTACATCAACAAAGAGAAAGGAAAGTTTCTTTTGTCGGCTGCAAGACTCGACGGCGATATCCAACTCTCCTAATTCTCAAGATTGATGCAATTCTCTAATGAAGTTTGTGATCGTGATCCAGCTTTACAAATTAAAAAAGTAAATAACGGGATCTTCATAGGGTATGGCAAAAAAGTATCCATGAGCTAACGTGCTCTGGGTTTGGTTTTATTTAGTCTTTAGCTTATTTAGATGGGGGTGTACTACGAAGGACAGCTGAATGGGATCGGCTGTCGACAGTCCCAGAAATAGTATGAAATGGGATTATTTAAAAGTGGGACATTGATAAATGGGTTCAAATAAATAGCAGGAAGTGTGAAGACCCCCTTGAAAAAACAACAGCTAAAACAGTTAAAAAAAGACTGGTTCCTCAAATAGTGCAATTTTAACAACTAAATTGTTTTTTCTTCTTCGACTCTGATTATCGACACAAAAGTTAACGAGATGAGCTTTATCTTTAAGACCAAGGCCGAACTGTAGATTAGCAGTGCAGTCAGTCCAAACAAGCTATTGAAAGGAGTGCTTTAGTCGGTCGATAATAATAAATAGCTAGTCGAATTGAAAGACACCAAGGGCGAAGGGTCGCCGATCCGCAGGTCATAGCGGAACAAGACTCCAGACAGCTACAAGAGGCTTCGAAAATCCTAGTTACTAAACTGAATAAATAATATTATATGAGTGTGAGTGGACTGCTAGATAAACGGATGAGTCTTGAGGCTTTCGATAAAGTCGTTAAGCGAAACGAGTAGTTCAAGAGGATCAACAAGCTGCTGATCGAGTTCTTCGATGATTTTGGCAGAATTTTTTCCTTCTTTGGGGAGGACTAGAGGAAATTGACTTTAGTGCTTGAGAAATAAGTAGGGGCCAAACCTGCACTATAGAAAAGTCTGGTTGTCAGAAGTGCTCTGTTCATGCGTGTTATCACGAGGAATATGGTCTCCCTCTCTGAAAGTGATCGGACGATAAGTCAGCAGATCCATCTCGAGATCCAGCCTAGATTTGAAACTATAAATTCAGATCTGCTCAACCCTGTCATATAATCTTTACGCAGGTACAAACTTGGCGAAAGCAGGATGGACGAATAGCTGAAAAAGCACAATAAAATAGCCAAGTCACTTCAAGATGATCTAGGATATTACAAAGCTACCTTTAACGACCCCCTATACTCTTTCAACTTGGCGTAACAAAATAAACGATATTTGCAGTGCCGTGAGCACTACACGTAGACAGTCTCGCTTTAGAAGACTGTCATCAAGCTCGTAGATTAGAATAATATGTTCAAGGACAGATTCCAGAAGTAACTTTCCGATATGCGAACTAATTTGCAGGACCACCTCTTCTAAATTAACTAGGAAGTATCAAGCCTGATAAAGAAAAAAGTAGTTAAATTCTGCGAGATATACGGACAAATCAAATCGTAATTTTAATCCTGCCTTAAGGCAGTAGAATAGTCAAACTCAGAGGAGCTCGGCTTAGGAGACTTCAAAGGCTAAATTTTTTTCATTGATATTGGCAAGCCGGATATAGAAACTTTCTAAAACTTGGAGCTTATTTCTTTCCTTAAGTTTATAGGGAAGCAGGTCTATCAAATCAAGCTGCATTAGGGCAAGAGGCTTGCCTCTGCCAAGTAAATACTCGGATTGGTCGAGGAGGCTTTGAAAAGTATAGACCGACTTTCCAAAAACATCAATAAATAGATAGGCACTTTCGAAAAGCTCATAAAAAAAATAGGTGAAATCTACGGAAAGAAAGTAGTGAGCTTGCTTTAGTGCTATCTTTCACTGATAAGGTCATGCTTGAAGATCCTCTAAAAGTTGGTCAAGAAGATTAACGCCAAGATCAATACTATATAGGATTATTTTCTCAATTAGAATAAGTTCCAGTAGAGTTTACAGAAGTAGTTCCGGAACATGATCGAGGATCATTCCTTGGTCAGACGCTAGTTCATTAAGAAGAAGGGGCTGCCTGCTGATTTTCAGTTGAACTAAAAATAACCTAATAAATACGCTAATTTCTGTGGCGACATAAGCCGGATCATGAAAGATTCTATCAGCCAAAAAATTATAATGATTAGCTTCCATCTCCAATAACATTAAAAAAAAGTAATAAAAAATGCCAACAACCTTAAAACAGGATTGCTGGAAATTTATCGATAAATAACTGACAATTTCGGGCTAATTAAAGAAACTAGTGATGCCACTCTCTAGCAGTCCCTCAATAACATAAACAACTAGAGCATAAGCAAATATTAATAGAGTAGATAGGCGTTCTTCAAAGACCAGATCTTCAGCTTCCTCGGGGAGCGCTAGTAGGACAAGGCACATATCAAGATCGAATTCAACTAATAAATAAAGAAGTAGTTCGAAGAGGTTAAAAAACCTGACTAGGACAATCAATAGACCAAGTAATAGCTCTAATAGACCAAAGAAATTAAGTTAGAAAAAGATGGGCCACTGACCGAGTAGCGCATTCAATAGACCTATAAAAAGAGTGTTGAGCTGTAGAGTGAGGTTTAATTTTTGCAGCAGAAATTCAAGTTTTAAAAAGGTTAGAAACATCTGTACAGTTGCTCATGCGCGTTCAGCTAAAAAATTCTACTCCAGGGTAGACTTTACATAACCTCAAAACGGATATTTTTCTACTCCAATTTCAACAGTTCAAACCTATTTTTCGGAAAAACAGAATTGAACATTCTCAAAAAGGATTTGCTTGGCATCTAAAAAAAAAACCTTTTCATAATTAATAATACAATTACTCTACTCACTAAAAAGGGGAATGTCACTTTCACAACCCTCTTCCACAGGGACTAGACGCTTGACATTATCAAAAAGGTGTTCGAACTTCATGATTAGCAGTAAGGCATAGTCTAAGGGCAGCTGTAAGCTGCCTAATTAGTATAGCACTAAGAAGAAAGGGAAATTAAATAATAACCCACTTATTTACTGCAAGCCCCTCAATAACAGCTATAATTGCACTAACAACAGGTCTCAGCTATCTACAACAAGTAAAAGGAGAATTGCTAACTGATCAAAACCCATAATTTCTAAGGCTTTTCGCTGAAATAGGTTTTCTATGAGCTCCTTCAGCGTGAGAACATCGAATTCGAAAAGCGAACGATCAACTTCCAAACCAAAATGCGAATGCTCACAAAGGATTATGATATTTCTGTAGGTCCCTGGCCGCCTGCAGAATAATACTTGAAATACTTCCCGTTAAAGAGAATTTTAAGATTCAAGCATCCCATCACAGGGGCTCCTATCCCTTTCGCCCCCAAGTTTATAACGGTCTAAGACAATCAGTAACTGTATATAGTCAACAACAGTAAGGTCGGCATGATAAGCCGAGTTCAAAGTTCAGGAGCGCCCTACACTGACACCTTCATTGTAAAAATGATCAACGAATTTTAATAAATCCAAGGTTCAGTACAACTGAAAATCATGTTTGAATTGATAATCTTAAAGAAAGTGTTTGCTACTTCAATTATAATTAAAACAAGCAGAGAGGAGGCTATCTCAGGCAGCTAACTTACAGTAAAACATATGAAAGATCATTTAAATTCAGCAAGAGCACTTAAACAGAAGCTGCAGGCCAGTTCAAAGAAAAACAATAAAAAATCTGATGAGCAGCAAGGCTTAATAGACGAATTGCAATAAAAATTAAAGCAAGTCTAGTAAAAGTTACTAACTACAGAAAACAACTTAGTGGATTTCCAGAAACGATAAGAAGCAAGTAGGAAAATAGTTCGCTGGCTCACGGTAGTGATATTTTTTCTGCTTGCCATCATGATTGTTAGATGAATTATCTACTGTTAATATTAGCCGTTGATGAGAAGAAGGTTTGCTGACTTTGACTGTTTACCGAGGAATTCCATGCAGAAGGCCTTGCCAGCTCTCTTGACTAGGCCGAAGGGATTCTCTTTCAATAAGCGCAAGGACTCATAAGAAAATTCAACTCATGAGCCTAGGTAATCCGGGTAAAACCTAAATCCTAATCGTACTTCATACCCAGTTAAGCTGAAGCCTCGGCCTGTCAGTTGCCTTGGCGGTGATTTTTAGCTTGTGAAATTTGACTAATTCAAGGTGTAAAAGCGATTGGGAGAAGGCAGCTACGCCAAAGTAGAACTCTGCCTTGACAAGAAAAATAATCAGAGGGTGGCAATTAAAATTTATTAAAGGAAGGCCACTAAGTAGGCTCAGAAACTAGCCAATATAAAGCGCTAGATCAATGTGATGAAGAGACTTGACCATCCCGGAATTGTGAAACTTATCCAGGCAGCTACCTAGCAGAGCAGGGTCTTCATAATTATGGAAGTAGCTGGAAAGACCAGTCTGAATTCCTTTTGGAAAAAGCATTAGCGCAAAATAAGTTATCATCAGTCAAGAATTCTTTTCGGAAGGATAAGTGCTGCAGTGGCATACATGCATTCTCGAAATGTAGTCCATCGAGATCTTAAGTTGGATAATATTCTGATCGACCCTGAGAGCTTAGTTACTAAGATAATTGACTTTGGATTCAGCCTTGCCACAAAAAATTAGAAATTGACTGTGTATTGTGGAACGCCTAGCTATATGGCGCCTGAGATTGCGGCTCGATCTCCTTATTTCGGAAAACCCACTGACGTATGGGCTATGGGAGTGATCTTATTCTGCTTGATATTCGGGACTTTTCCCTTCAGAGCCAGTGATTAAAAAGACCTTTACAGAAAAATAATGACAGGAAAACTAAAATTTCCAGAGTAGTCCACAGGGTTCTTCAAATAAAAGAAGTTGATCAGCAAAATGTTGTCAGTCCGAGTCTAAGACCGTCCTACATCTGCTGAAGTAAACCTGTAATGGGAGTCTATAGCCAGCGAGCATGATAATTGATTGCATAATAATAATGCCATAAAAGGAATAAAAACATCCTTTGGAAGCAATGATTGGTGACAGAGTGAAGGTCCTGTTGCAAGACAATAAGGTGATTGCAGGAGTGCTCAAAGGGCTTGATCAATCTCTGAATTTAATCCTTGCCTAGTCTAGCCAACTGTAAATAGTTGAGGATAAGCTGACCTAATCAGCTCTTGGGACCTACTTGATAAGAGGTTAAAACGTGGCAATAATAGGCGTAGTATAAACATGAAGTTGAATCACAGCAAATCAAAGGGCGAGCCAGTAAAGAGGCTATCTTAGTTTTTTCCCTGATTCTTGTCAGGATCTTGGTAGAAGAACTAGTCGCCATCGCTTTAATCGAATTCTTAGACCTTGAAGTCCTAAAAGTGGTGATAACTGGATTAATTGTTTTGATTGGAAGATTATTTGAGGATTGTTATTCCTGTTGTCCTACCTTTGTTTTCCTTGAAATTTTTTAAGATTGCTTGTTTGCTCAATTCAGCCTCTTTTTCGAAAATAGGCTTTCTTTTGACTGAAGAGTTGTTTCTACTGGTGTTATTCACGCCAAGGACCCCTGGTTCTGAAAATTTTTTATTCTACAATTCAGAAATGCGATCTTTAAGCACTAAAATCTGCTTTTGCAGACTCTGGATGTAATTAATTTGGTTTTGCTGGAGGAAGTTGATTTTTCCTTTGAATTAATCTGTTAATGACTTAAGCAAGCTTTAGAAGTCAGCTCTTGGTGCTGGAAGGTTCTGACTTATTTTGTCTACTAAATTCACCAAGTATTTTATTTTCTGATCAAGCAATTCGACCACCGTGAAATCAAGAGGTTTTTTATGTGAATTCTGGATGAGCTGCAATCTGGAGGCCAGCTGCCCCTGAATTTTGTTGAGCTGGTTGAGAGTTTGAGTAGCATCGTGCACAAAGCGAGGCAAATCGATCATTGATCTAACTGTTGGTAATTAGTGAAAGAATTATGATAATTATCAGGGCACATAAATAATTGTTGAAAAAAATTATGGCCAAGTTCAGAACTTTTGACAAATTCGATATTCCAGCTGAGGAGCACAAGGTTCTAGCTCACTGGAAAAATATTGACGCTTTTCATTAACAGAATAGGAGGAACTTGGGCAATGTTTCTTATAATTTTTATGATGGCCCGCCATTCGCTACTGGCCTGCCTCATTACGGACATATCTGTGCTGGGACCATAAAGGATGTTGTTTGTAGATATGCCGCTCAGAATGGCTACTACGTCTAAAGAAGATTCGGATGGGACTGTCATGGCTTGCCGATTTAGAACTTGGTCGACAAGTAACTCGGCATAAAGGACCGACGATAAGTCTTGCAGCTAGGAGTTGACAAGTACAACTAGCATTGCAGGAGTATAGTAATGAAGTACTCAAAAGAGTGGGAAGACATTGTAACTAGGTTTGGAAGATGGATCGACTTTTAGAACGATTACAAGACAATGAACTTGTCCTTCATGGAGAGTGTCTGGCATGTTTTCAAGACTATGTTCGACAAGGGTTATGTCTACAGAGGAAAAAAAATCATGCCTTATTCTAACGCTTGCAATACTGTGCTAAGCAATTTCTAGCTTGCCCTCAACTACAAGGATACTGTGGACCCGTCGGTTCATGTGCTGTTCCGAAGGATTTAGAAGCCTGATGAGTACCTTGTGGCTTGGACGACCACTCCTTGGACACTACCAAGCAACCTTGCTCTAGCCGTGAACCCCTAATTTATCTACGTAAAACTCCAGGATCTCGAGTCTGGCAGAATAATTATCCTGGGCTAGTCGAGGATCAACTAAATCTACAAAAAGCCAGGGAGCTACAAAGTTATTTAGAAGATCAAAGGGAAGTAGATGGTCGGTTGGACCTATGAGCCGCTTTTCGATTATTTTGAGGGGAGAAAGGAGCATGGATGTTTCAAGGTACTTGATGCGGATTACGTAACTGCTGAATCAGGAACTTGCATAGTCCATCAGGCCCCAGGATTCGGTGCCTAGGATTACAAAACCTGCCTTAAACATGGAATAATAACTCCAGACAATCCGCCAGTCCCACTTGACTAGAACGGCAATTTCACTAGTGAAATTAAGGACTTCGCAGGCCGTTACATCAAAGATTGTGACAAAGACATCAAGAAAAAGCTCAAGGAGAAAGGGCTGCTGCTGAAATAAGGGACTTACAATCACAATTATCCGTTCTGCTGGAGGAGCGATACTCCCCTAATTTATAAGGCTGTAACAGCTTGGTTTATCAAGGTCACAGATATGCGCTAGCAACTAGTAAAAAATAATTTAAAGACTCACTGGGTGCCCAAAGTCATCCAGTAAGGCAAGTTCAATAACTGGCTCTAGGCGGCTGAGGACTGGTGTTTCTCGAGGAGCAGATTCTGGGGCAATCCCGTGCCGCTCTGGGTATCAGATGACGGAGAATAAATAGTTTGTGTTGGCTCAGTTAAGGAACTTTAAGAACTATCTGGACTTTCAGGAATAACTGACATCCACAAATAATTCGTCGACAAAATAACCATCCCATCAAAGAAGGGAAAAGGAGAGCTGAAGCGTATTGATTAGGTGTTCGACTGCTGGTTCGAGAGCGGATCGATGCCATTCGCACAATGTCACTACCCCTTTTCAATAAGCTAGTAAGAATTCAGCAAAAGATTTCCAGCTGACTTTGTAGGCTAAGGAATCGATCAGACCAGGGGCTGGTTCTATACCCTCAATGTCATTAGCACTGCAATTAAGGGCACTGAGCCTTACAAAAACCTTATTGTAAACGGACTCGTTATGAATTAGTAAGGCAAGAAAATGTCCAAGAAAGATAAGAACTATCCTGACCCCCTCCTTGTCTGCGAGGAGCACGGGGCTGATGCGGTGAGGCTCTACATGATCAACTCTCCCGTTGTTAAGGCTTAGAACCTGGATTTCAGCAAGTAAGGGGTAAAGGGAGTAGTGAAAGACGTTTTCCTACCCTGGATCAACAGCATAAAGTTCCTTGTCCAAAATCTCAAAAAGTGGGAGGACGGTACCAAGACATTCAAGTTCGATTACGAGTCGTACAAACAAAACAAGTCGAACCAGATCCTCGATAAGTGGATCGTGTCAGCCCTGCACGATCTTATCCTTTTCTTTAGGAATTAGATGTCAGCCTACAGACTCTACACGGTAGTGCCGAAGCTGGTTAAATTCCTTGATAAACTCACGAATGGTTATGTTAGGATCAATAGGCCAATACTGCGAGGAGATAACGGATAGGAACCCATGATCGAGAGTCTGAACAACTTGTTCGGTGTACTACTGGAAGTCAATATTCTCATGGCACCATTTGTCCCTTTCATAACTGAATCTTTATACCAAATCCTGAGGGAAGGCCTAGTCGAAGGCTCGCCGGTCTCGGCAGAGTCTGTACATTTCTTGAGAATCCCGGAAGGAAATAAATCCTTCATCGACTAAAAACTGTAGCTGCGAGTGGCAAAGATGATCTCCATCATCGAAGTGGCAAGGTTTCTCCGGGAGGAATCTAAAGTTAACTTGAAGCATCCTGTTGAAAGCCTGAAGATAGTCACTGAGAGCTAAGAATAATTCAGGAGCATGTCCTAGTTCACTCAGTTCTTCCAGGAGGAGATCAACATCGACAAAGTCATCCACGAGAAAAATGTCGATATGTACTCGATATTCCAAAGCACGCCCAATCACAAGGAACTCGGCAAGAAATTGAAGAAGGCCTACAACAAAGAATTCATAGAGGCGGTTAACAAGCTCTCACAATAGCAGATCGCCTAACTATTTGCCAAGGGATAGACCTTTGTCCTTGGGCACTCCCTCAACTCCACCACTGATATCCTGATAAAGAAGAAGCTCAACAAAGAGAAGGTCCTGCCGCATGAAGCGATAGGATAGACTTTAGGCTGTGCCATTATCCTCGACTTGCGACAAAACGAGACGCAAAAAGCCAAAGGCTAGGCCAGAGAGATCATCAACAGAATCCAAAGACTAAAGAAGAAGTCCAAGGTAATTCCATAAGACGATATAGTCATTTTCGTCGACCTTGGTACTTAATTGAGCAAATCCTATCAAGCCCAGAAGGAGTATATTGAGTCAGCTGTCAAAAAGCCGGTTCTCCCCATCTAGTTCATGAAGTACACTGTCACTCTTGAGCAGTCCAAGTAACTCTACGACTAGAAGGAGCTACTCCATGTAGTAATCTCAACCAACGCAGTTTTTCCCATCGAAAAGCATCTCAGAGAGGATTTCCCCAAAAATTACTAGTAAATTGTAAAAACACTATGCAGCATGCGGCTGAAATTTTGTCGCTAACTAGTGAAATAGCAGAGATTGACTTTGACGCTTAATGGGGAAAAGTTAGATTTGCAGTAAGGAAGGCACTTCAGTCTGGGCGCGGCAGCCTTGAAACACCATTTGAAACCATGAATTATAATAAACACGTAAATTATATGCATTTGCAATCGTCGAGAATAACTTATTATGACCTCAAATCGGTCCTCACCAGGAAAATCAAGAAGGACAGGAGCTTCTCTCCCTTCAGGTCCAAAGATCCTATCAACAGGTCCAAAAATATAATTTAAATGTCAGAGTCGGAGGCCAATAAAAAGATGCTCTCCACTCTAACCTGCTTCGAGTGGAAATCCAAACGAAAAATTAAAAGAGTGAGGATTCGTGCCAAGGAGCTCTAGAATTAGTCTTAAGATCTATTTAGCTAGCCAATGGCCCCGGTATCCCAGACCACAAATTTTATATTTAAGGCTTATTACTTGAAACCGACTTATTCAAGCAGGATCGATAATTTTCAGGAAGGAGCGAGTTCGATCTACAGTTAAAAGGAAGACGCTGTACTACTGTTCACGGGCATAGCGTGCTCAATTTCTTAGTAGCAACTCATTTATCATTTTGATATTAGTAATAAATTTAACAGAAAAACAAAATTGGAAAGTCCTGGGTTGCAACGGTGATGTGCCTGAAAGGTGGAGGTTCGGCCACTCCGTCACCAAAATTAAAAATACTATCTATTTTTATGGTGGGGTTAATATTGGCTGGGCTGGTACAGCTAGAAAAATATTTAATTAATTGTATTCTTTTGACGTGCTCACGAGGACCTGGCAAAAATTAAAATTACAGTCGGAATAGACTGAGCAACTGGAAGAAATGAATAACCCCGTGCGGCATTTCCACTCGACCTCATCACAAGGTAATTTCCTAATTATCTACGGTGGGATAACATAAAAGTAGGTTTTCATCAACCATTTGACAAAAATAAACCTGTCAACTTTATAACTTACGAAGCTGAAGGTTTAAGACCAAGTGAAGGGGATAGCCTACCATAGAATATGGTGCTATTTTAATTCAAAGCTCAAAAAAAAGAAGGAATTTTTATTGTGTTTTGGAGGCAAGGATTCCAACGGGATGGCCGTTGACAAAATGCGCTATTTAGACCTTAATTAAAGTATAAAATTTGGATGGAGATATGCAAGTACAAAGGGCCAGTAGCCTCAACCTAGGTTTAAACATTCAATGGAGTACATTAAGAAGCTGCACATGCTTTTTATCTACGGAGGGATTAACGAAAAAGGGAGAGTATTCAACGATTGTTTTTTCTTCTGCGTCTAAACATTCATATGGCAGCAACTGCGACTGTAAGGGTCGATGCTGCACAAATTTGGTCACAACAGCTCAGACACAAGTGAAGGGATAGTAATCTTCGGCGGACTAAACTAAAGCTATGTTTGGAACAATTCGACTCTGTTCATAAAGAAAGATTAATGATTGGCCATTGAAGTAGTTATTGAATATTTTTGGATAATAATTGTTCAATTATTATGAGGGTGGCCTCATTGATAATTTAACTTGCCCTAACAGATGTGGCTATCATTGCAGTCATTTTAATTTATTAACCAAAATATTTAACTTGATATGTACAATCCTTATGACCCCTGTCAGCTCTATGGCAGCATCTTCAAAACCCAGCCCCGGCCTATAAAGCGCAAAATAAAAAATTCTATTTTCCCGAGGATCAAGATCAAGCGATAAGAAGATCTTCCAAAAGAATTAATCTTGAGATACCTGCAGGAAAATTCTCTTATCGATAACAGCAAAGGCATCTAATTCGACCCTTAACTGATCCTCAAGGAGGAGTCGATTCTTTACTAGCTTTGTCTGGATGGACCCGACTAAATCAATTTCATCGACAGCAAGGATATCAAGCCAGTCAACAAGAAGGCTGTCTAATGCTTCTACCAACACTACAAAAGACTTAATAAGATCAAAGACCAGAACAATTTATCGGGGATGAAATGTCAGATGGTTATCAGCAAGTTCATACACTGCTCTACTCGACAGGAGCGTTAAGCTAAAGGCATTGCCCTGCCGAATCGGGATGGTGCGAGACGAAGGCTCATAGACTGAAATTAGAATCAGTAATTACAAGATCGGCGATAGCTACGCTGAGATACTTTCTGAAGGCTTGAAGCAGAATGCCAGGATCAACTAGTACATAATGTCGAACAACAGAATTTCGGACCGTGGAGCTACGGAAATTCTTAAAAAGATCAGCGGCAGGATTAAGATACTCGACTTTTCCAACAATCTGATTGAAAATCTTGAAGGGCAATTCATCAACAGCCTTTTTAAAAAGGACTGCACCCTCTAGAAACTTAACCTGTAAAATAACAAATTGAATTCTAAGTCAGTCAAGGAGCTAATTGTTGCTGCTTGCTCGAATCGAAGCATGACCTATCTCAACCTCTCACAAAATCAGATCAGCAATTAGCATGCCTCTGGTCTATCTTAGCTGCTTTAGGAAAATCGGGTTTTGATGGAACTATATCTGCGTTGGAATGACTTTAATGCTGTTACCGGAACTGCTATCTTTCAATCACTGATGAAAAACAACACGCTTAAGGTCCTGGATCTTTCCTTCAATAACGTCGGCGGCGGGGGGTCCAGTACCTGTGTGACTGCACTTTGCTAGACCATTAGAAAAAATACTGTTCTTATGCACATGGATCTTTCCTAAAACTGTTTTTCGCTGTAGGAAAGCGATCAGATCGCTGAGGCTCTGAAGAAGAACAACACTTTGATTGGATTCCACTTTTCAGGGAATTTCGGATACTTGGATTCGAAAGGGTTTTTGATTATTAATGGGGAAGATCGGCTGATCAGGAGTATCTACGACCAAAGCTATGAGTTCAAAATCGACGGAGTTAACATCAAGAAGCACTCCAAACGATCTAAATTCGATTCAGAGCCGTAAAGGAATTCCTGTTGGATTTGCTAGGGATGGGCTGAGTATAGGTTCTAAATACCTAGAGACACTACAGCTTGGATTCATATTGCACACTAGGCATTTGTTGGTAGATATCTCAATTCTAATTCCTCCAAGAGCTATTATACGACCATGATCCCGCCTGGTAAAATTTCTTATTTCTACTCGGACGGCAAATCAACTTTCATCAATCAATCAGAAAATTTTAATTTTTTCCCATAAGAAAATTTGAATATCAGCTTTGGGGATGACCGCAAAGTATCATTTACCGTGAGCTAGAAAAACTATGTGGATATTCTCGCAATAAGAAACATCAATAATTATAAACCCATCTTCTCAGTCAAGCCTCGTTTCTAATAAAACTACCCAGCAAAAGTGAAAGTGGAAGCCTAGCGTTGGAAATACTAAATCTCCATTTGGTACAGAGAGTGGAAAAATGCTGATTAGGACACCAACAAAAAATGCTTCTAGCGGGACTGGAACATGTCGAAAATCCCTAAGCTCGTCAAAAACCCTGAGGAGCAGGAGAAAGTCAAAAAGTTTATGGAGGAGCATTATCCCAACATCAGAAATTTATACAAATATTTTTCAGCTGTCAGTCCTGTTGGTGACATTTGGTCCATAACAAACAACGCTTTTTCATAGTTTTGCAATACAATGAAATTAGTTGATGCAAAACTTCCTCTCAAAATTATTGATTTGGTGTTTATCACGACCAATTCTGCAACAGCAATCGACTGGCGTGGCAATTCGAGGAACCCTGAGCGAGGAATTATCAGGTTCCAATTTCTCGAGGCCCTAGTGCGATTGGCTGACTAAAAGTATGTGAAAACCTAATCAATCCCTTTGCATTAAGCTATCTCCACCCTAATAAATTAAAATTTAGTGAGTCAATACAAGAACTACAGCATCGAGGCCTGGCGAGCTAAATATTTTTGTTAATAAAACGATATCCTCATCAAAAAATTCAGACAAGTTTTCGAGCATGTTTATAAAAAGAATTCAAAGCTCAAAGTCAAGCCTGGAGAAAAACCTTTCATGTCAGTAGACGAATTCAAGTTCGTATGCCTCAAGTGCGACTTAACTACAGGGAGATTCGACTGCACATAGAAAAATGCCTCGATTTGCTACAACTTAGCAATGATGATCCAAGTAGACTAGCTCTAAAGCGATAGGATCTTTAGGATGCAATTCATATAATTCATTGAGGGATTTACAAGAGTATGTGATGAGGCCTCCCCTGGCAAATTGAACGAGACTGAAATCCCACCAAAGCAAGTGAGATAGGTCTACCCGATATGGCAGAAGCTGTAGTGGGGTATAGCACAGATGCTGAAGAACTGCTGCAACTAGGATATCCGCCTTCAATTCTAGCCGCTGTTGAGCAAAAGCTGATGAATATTCAATTAAATTAATCAAGCCACGCCTGATCTTTTTTCATGAAACTGTTGATGATGTTTATCATGGTAGTCTCATCAGCGGCGATTGAATCCTCAATTATTAAATGAGGATAGCTGTGGACAGCAGGCTAATACCTGACCAGCGTCTGCAACTTAATTGAACTTACAGAATCATAAATTAGTGTTATGAAAGATTCTTTTCACTTGTATTAAAAATGGATTCCACTAATTTCCCAAGAAAAAAGAGGTGTCACAAAAATGCACAGAGTTAGAGCCTTTAAGCTAAAACAAGCGAATTTCCAATAGACTAATAATTAAATCCAATAAATATTGGTAAGCAAAATTATATTATTTGCAGTTAATTTTTTTAAGAGTTTAAGAGAGTGAAGTGACTTGCAGATTATTAATCATTAATTCCTGTCATATGATTGAACTCTCTCCCTGCCGTTTCTATAAGGTCCACTCCAAAAGAGACTTGGTGTCTTTGAAACGCTTCTATTCGTTCTAGCAGCCCAATACTGCGAACACGTATTATAGTCCATCTTTCACCCAGAGGCTGATTAGACACCCACCTGCAGATGGTGTCCACCCTGTTTTTACTCCTTTGAAGTGATTGTCAAGTAGGATATTGGTATTCCGAAAGAACCCGATATTGGACTTTCCTTGCAAGTCGCTGTAGAAAAAAAAATAATTTTATGAACTGCATATATTTTTGAGGGGTTTGAAGGTTAGAAAATACTGGGTCAGTTTCCACAGGTCCCTGATGTTAGACCGGTTTTCACAAGGGTTGAGTCCGTGGGGGTTGGCGAACTAGGTATGCGACATCCTCAACAGCTTTGCAGTCCGATTCATACTGCTGATAAACTACTTGTAGTACATCCTTGTCAAGCCTGTCATTTATTATTGATGCAAATTGACTTTATGCTCAAGGATTCGAATCCTTCCAGACTTATTCATGTAGATAAGTCTCCCGAAATACTCAGCTAGTAGGTGGGCGGCGTCGTTGCCTGAGGCCAGCATCATTCCGTGCAGCAGGGAATCTATGCTGTAAATATTGCTGAATACCAAAGAAGCCGTAGTCCCGCCCTGTCGGCAAGCTGCTTCCGTCGCAGTTACTTTAATCTCAACTGGTCACGACCACACTTGGGTTTATATTTTTATCACGTAAAATCATGGCACACACTACTGCAGTCATGATTTTAGTGAGGCTTGCTATATCTCGAGTCTAGTAATCTTTGCAGCTTGCAACCAACCTCCTTTCCTTGAGATCATAGACAGCCCAGCAAGGCGCATCAATGCCGACAGGTACTGGCTATTTTTTATGTTCGAATTACTAAGTGTGGTTACGCTGCAGGGAAGGCAGTCGTTTCGTGAAAATGGTGCTTTAAAGAACCTAAATTTTATTCCCCACCACCCTATCAGTAAAGTTTTTTTTTTTGGATGAATTGCTGATCCTTTTTTTGTGATATTTGCTGATCGGCAGGACGATCTGGTCGACCGCTTTGAAAAGCTAGGTGCGAGTTAAGTAGTAGTTTTTCCCTAAAATATTTTGTTTTGAAGCCATAATAAAGTTATTCAGATCATTGAGAGCCATTCTTTCTAAAATTTGACAATATCACTTAGCTTGCCATATTCCCTCTCTAGGTCGCCGAGCCGAGTCAGCAGGTTCTTCTCCCGATCCTTCCTGGTGAACTAGGTCTTCTGTTCGAGTCTCCTATCCTACAAAAATGAAAACTGCTATGCAATCTTTTACTTGATAAATAATTACTATGATTTTATATTGTCCTTGATGTTCCTAATATTAGCCTTATCAAACTCTATTATACTCTACATCAGCTTCCGCTTCAGGTTAATTAAGTGGTCGGAAAATTTCTTTAGGTTTTAATATGATATGTTTTGGAGGGGGATTCCTTTTAGACCGAGGTCTTTGAGGATTGGCTAGCCTAGCATTTCGGGGATGATTTCGTGAGTGAGTCTTAGATTTTCCTGGACAGACTGTAATAGCGCTTTGGCCTTAACAGCAGAATTTTTCTTAAGTAACGAATAGAAATAATTAAATTTTCTAAAGATTTCGCCATAGAATTATATTTTTTATTTAGGGTGGTTGAATTAAGGTTTAGGCCTTTTGGCATGCTTGGCTCTGGGAGGGATAATTTATGGCTACATGAGTTTGCTGATATTAACTATTATCTGCTTCCTTTATTTTTTTTTAAATTATATGCTGGATTATGTTTGGAATTCTCTGGGGAGGGAGTTTCGAGGATTTTTGATCGAACACTGCTTTTATCGGATAAGTAGAGGGACTGTGTTCTTTGATTTATAAAAATTTTAAAATATGGTTTTTAGGCGAGCTGTTGATTTTTATTAATAAGTTCTGCTGTTGGAATCCTCTTAGTTGAAAAACCTGTTGGTTGTTAAGTACAGATGTGATTTTTAAGCTCTTTTGGGTGGGGATTTGAAAGTTCCACAAGTTGAGTTTATTTTGATAAACTGGGGGCTAATATATTCAGGGGAGGATTAATTGAACAAAATGCGCCTGTGAGTAGCGTTGCGATTGAAAATCATAATTTATAATAATTATGGATGACTTTGATCTAGAAGACCTCGGGGAGGGGAAATTGAACCTCACCAACGACGAGAAGGATTAGGCAGAGGACTTCTTTGACGAAAAAGTAGAAAAATAATTTGCAAACTTTTTTTAGAGTTTGGGAAAGATGGATAGTAGCGGAGGGTAGTAGATGCCCAACATATCGAGCATGCTAAACAATATGATGAAGGAAATGGAGGGAATTCTGCCCAACAAATAATAAGCCGGCGAGGAAGGCAACTATGAGGTCATTGCTAATCAACTACTGGGTAAGCTAATGAACAGATAAATTTTATAGGAGCCAATGAAGGAATCTATCGTGCTCTATTAAGACATAATAAAAAATAGAAAGGCTCCTGAGGCGGACCTGCTCCGGTATTAGCAGCAGCTGAAGATTATAAGGGAATTTATGCAAATGCTTGAACAAAACGCGAGTCAAGAGGCGCTGATAAATAAATTTGAGGAGATGCAGGATCACGGTGCTCCTCCGATGGGGGTGATGCTCGGGCCGATGAAACCTTGAGAACAAGTTAATACAGTTCATTTCAAATACAGTTTTCCTCCTCTAGATGCTTGTATTTCAGCTTATAATTCTACTTCTTCTTTTTTGAAAAGCTCTTCAGATCGAAGTATTGGTAGTTCCCTTGCTACAATTCTTAGGACAGGATTATTTTGGGCTCATCTAGTCTGCGCAGCCAGTTACCGTTCTTCTTTTGGTAGCGCCATTGCTTGTTTCTGAGCTATCTGGCAGCTATCAGCTGCTCATAAGTATTCCTTTGGAAATAAAAGATAAAGAAAAGCAGTTCAGAGTCAAATTCCTTGAACAACAATTAATTGATGCATTTGAACTGAGGAAGTAGACAGTCCTCCTGGTAGCTTTCTTTAGTAAGACTCATTGGAATATAATCATTGAGTCGTGGCATGTTCTTGTAGCCGCATTCGAGTTGCTCGACAATCTTGTTCTTCTTTTAACTTTATAGGATAGGAGGAGCTTAGATTTTAGTGTAGGCAGAACTAATTTCGTTGAGGTGAATGCGATCATCGATGGAGCTGAAGAGACCTTTGAGGAGTTATTTCAAATGGTTGAGGTAGTAGGCCACCAATCTGGTCTGAGGCTGTCTGAGCAGACTCTTGATCTGCTCAATCTGCTGGAAATGCTAATTGTAAACTTCAATCGACCTCTCTGACTTCTAAATGCTGATAGATTTGACCTTCTTCTTGCTCTTATACTTGCCGGTGTTCAGGTTTTTGAGAGAGTTGATCTTCTACTTGAGCTAGTTGCTAAACTTACTGAACCATTAATAGCTATCCTATTTTTCCTATGGAGTGAGGAGGATCTCCATTTTCCGTTTTTCATACAGCGTGGTCAGCTACTCCTAAAGCTTCTCATAGTTGAATTTCTCTGGCTTTTACTTCCGCATAAGATTCTTCAGCTGCTTCAAGTCTTTTTCAAAGTCGTTCTCCGAATAGATGGTGGCTGTATTAGCGATATGAGTCTTTATTGATTAGTAGATAGAGGAGGGCTGGTCAGAGGCCTTACATCCTTGTCTTATTTTTTCATTCAAAATTAATCAATCTTCAATAAAGCCAGTCTCTATGAATTGCATCAAACTGGCCTAGCTCAAACTCTAGAATATTCCAGCCAAATCCCAATTTCTTAGCAAATTTAATAAAAAGAGGCGGAGGAAGTAAAAAGTTTAGGAAAAGCCGCTTAGTAAATACATTCTTAACGGAATATGCGTTTAAAAAAATAAACTCAGACCGCGAATACTAACTCTGCCAGGCCTGTCTCTGAACTAGCTGTTAATAAAAAAGAAGAAGTAGCAACATTAGAATGTCAAGAAAAAACCTAGGCAGAAAGAATTGCTAGTCTTCCCAAGCCTAGCATCTATCGTCAGCTAGATCAGAAGACATTCCGAATCAAACCTTGTATTATAAAAGATTGATTATATTAATTTGAAATGATCACCTAACCTGCTAAAAAGGTTAAGTTTTCTGAATCCTAGTTCAAGGAACTCATTTAGTACATGAAGACATCCACTAAACTCGAGGAATTAAACGCTCCCAATGGAAAAATTAGTTTCCAGTTTGTCTTGGTCTAAAAAAAAAATAAAACTTTAGGGAGTAAGGATCGAGTGATCACCCTGTTCTACCCTTATATAGCCTACCTATCGGATGTGCCTAAATATAAGCCAATATGCAATTTGCCCAGCTAGAAGCTCGAAGGCGAGAAGATCAGATACCACCTTAACAATCTTTAGACTATCAAAAAGGTAGGCTAGGCTTAGCTGCAACTAAACTTCAAGATCAAAGAAGAGAAGAAGCCTGAAGTCAAGGATTAGTGGTACCTCACATTCTTCAACAAGAAAATCGCTACGGAATGGTTTTAAAAAATTAAAACAATGAAGGACACAGCCGCCAAGGGAGGGGAGTTCAATCTCATTCGGGCCTAGGATCTGCTCAAAGATTAAATTAAAAAAATTATAGAGCCTCCCAAATCTTCTTCAGGGACAGGGAAAGTCCCCAGTGAAATCAAGCCTTCAGCCAGTATCCCTCCAAGTCTTTTACAACCTGTGGACAAAGCCAAAGCTTCCTAGGTCAACCCAGCCAAAGCTTCCTAAGTCAACCCAGCCAAAGCTTCCTAGGTCAACCCTATTGCTACTCAACCAATGACTTTTAATCCCAAAGCTTCCGAACTTAAAAAATAGCAGCCTCCCCAGCAGTCTCCTCAATCTCCCGATCAGCCATCACCCCAGCTGCCAACTTCCCCACAACCCCCTCAGAAGAGCAGCTTCTAGCCTCAACTAGGATCAGCATTCGCCTAGATGATGAAGAACAGCAAGCTAGACACCTCCCAGCACCATATCCCCATAGAACGCAACGATGGATTTCGCGCCAGTTAGCACCTTGACATTGTAAAAAACATGTACTAGCTAAATAAGCCAAGAAGCGAAGTGTATGACCTTAAGAAAAGCCCTGACCCAAAAAAATCAAGTTTAATCCGACCACCTTTGAACCCTGACGATAGCAGATCGCTAAATCAACATCCAGTCGATGACGAACTCAAGCAAAGCATGTACTACAACTTTAGAGGGTAAATCGAGTAGTCGCCACCTTACCGACCAGATACCAAGGAAAAACTAACTTAAAGCAGAGCCTACGATGCAATATACAAAGCAGCTACCGAGAAGTTTAGTCCTGTCTAGAACTCCAAAGGAAAGTCCAACGTCTGGGAAAATTAGAGTCCCAAGGGAGCCTACGTCGGCATGCACAACCAGCAGCGGCCCAGGATTCTAAATTAATAAAGTCCATTAGAATACTTACCACAACAGGGCCGCGAGGCAGTAGTTTAGTAATTCCGAAGGATGCATTAGCAAAAGGATACAGATGAGTATGAGATGAAGAGGAGGCAGGATCTGATCGCCCAGTAAGAGCGAAGGAGGGAGGATGATCGCATCAGGAAGATGCAATCCCAGCTCGGAAAGGAGCGTTAAACTATAATCAAAGATAAGCTGGTCTACTAAAAATTCAAGGAGATCATTGATAAGGAGTACAATTATTGGTGGTTTAAGCATTTGCAAATATGTTCGAAATAGCCCAGATCCATCCCTGCCAACAGAGAACTCCTCAGGAGCATCCAGAAATTCAAGGAGCAGGCCGGCGATCTATGTATGCGGCTTATCAACTAGCAAGCCTTTTCACCAGAAAGAAGACAATATAAACCAGTCCAAATCTAACGGTAGACTATGGACTTTCACATTGACAACATAATGATTACACTGTGCTGCTCTGCAATCAGCAAAGTAAAGACAAGGGACGGTGAGTAATTTGTGTACGACTAGTTCGACATCAAAGTAATTCAGAACGACTTCAGGAACAGGAACATCCTTGCCAGGAGCATCTACAGAGTGATGAAGTAACACCCTGATTTCAGAATTAGAATACCTCTTGCACTTCTGGTAGAATATAAAGGTTTTGTGGCCCTGGCTATTGCAGAAGTGCCCTTCAATAAGTAGAACTGTCAGCCCAGGGCTATCGAGTTGTTAGCCGACAAGTGCAACCTAATCAGAGGAGTATTTGACGACTAATCATATGTCGTCTTTAAGAATCTCAATGTCCAGGCTTACAAGAATTTCAGTCAGGCCGATGGCGAGGGCTCGCCAATTAAAGGCATGAAGTCAGAGCCAGGTTAGGTTGCGGTCATTGACCACGTATTGTCATTGATGCCATAAGACATGAACTACAATAAAGGAACAAATAACAAATTTCTTAGATGGGAGTATGTTCTACTGCAGACTAATCCACTCCATGGTAAAATGCTAAGAGGTGCTGAAGATCTCACCAGCCGTAAATACACCCGCTAAATTTATTTGGCCTGCTAAAAACTAAGCAATTCCACCATCTTGGAATTTGCAGAGGCTCTTTAATAAAATATTTATCCTGTGCTAAATTCTAGGGAGCTCGCGGATCTTATGCACTCTTTCGGCATCAATATGCGTTATCTTGGAAAAGTTATGCAGTCGCTTACGATGCCCTATTTTAGAATTTTTGTACAGTCAGAAATAGCAGCTCGAGTTTCCAAAAGAATTTTTAGGAAAAATATTCAGGAGGATATTAAAACATACCACACAAAGAGCAGGAGATAGCCTACAATCCAGGAGGTTGACGAGTTTTTGTGTCAGGAGGCCTTTGACTACATAAATTTGCTGATTGGGTCAGGAATTTAAAGCGAGTCGATGTGGAGAATTCTGAGCCAGCAATCCAAGCATGATTTTGGAGTGGAGCTCTACCGTCACTAAATCCCTAAAAATCTATTTTTGTTATTCTTGCTGGAGCAGTTGAATATCAAGTTCAGCTACTCTTTATATGAGATGGACGCTTCAGTCAAAAAGGAGCTGCTGATTACCAGGAATATGATTGAAGGCTTCGAGCCTCGCTTCAAGACCTACAGCTTCTAAGAAGATTTATTTATTTTTTAGAGTCTGAGAAATGCAGCTAGTATTAAAGACCCTGCCAAGAGGTAGTCCGAAATCAACAAGATTTGTTAAAGCAAAAATGCATTTGTACCTGACCATCTCAGGGACAAGTAATACTTTATATTAGAAATGCTGCTTTAACATCTTGAGCCTCAAGCTCTTATAGGATTCGACCATAAGCCCTCAAAGTAGATTTTCAAGATCTGGGAGCATCAGCTGAAATGGCAATTCAAGAAAGACCGAAAATAAAGTTTGACCTACTTCAAAAAGATCTGTGGCAAACTTACTTTCTGGTACGGCGAGAATAACCCCTTCCTAGGCAGAATGTACTAGACCTTCAATAATTAACTAATTGCAATAAAAAACTATTAAGACGCTCTGACCATATCCAAGAACCAGATGGTCAATAATCTTAAGGTATTTGGAAATTCCAACTCCAACACGGCTAGAGCCTATGTTAACGCCGCACAAGTCCTCACTCGCCAGGGCAAGCGGTAGGAAGCTTTGTCCTTTTTTGTTAAGGCTTGCCAAGTTTACTAATCGAAAGGCAAGAAACATAGTGTATAGTGGGCAAAAGTAGCAGCTCGGTCCTCACTACTTATGCTGAGCTATGGCCGTATGGAATAATCTCTTAGCATTACGAGAAACTGCTGCAGAATCTTCAGCTAAAAAGGAAAATAGTTTCTCTAGTAGCTCGTCAACTGCTATGAGACGCTAGGAAGGATTTATTAAATCAACATGCAGATGAACGCCTATTTATCAATCGGCTTTTAGGCCTTTGACAATCTACGAAATTGCGACTGTCAGTAGCCGAGGCTTTATGAGCGAGCTTTGAAGGTTTCGATATATCCGATCTTGACATCTGTCAAGGGTAAGGGAGATTCAACAAAAGTTCTTCTGACTCTATTCGAATGGCTCAAAGATAAAATTTTCAATGCAGGCAGGGAGTCCCAGTACTACCAATAAGCCTACGAGTATATTAAAGGTATGAACAACATCAAAAATGTGATGGAGACGTTCTATGGGCTGATCCAGAAGGTTTCTAGCTTGGTCGATAGCCTATTTGAGCGGAAATTATTCAACTCTTACCAGGGGTTCTTGGGACAGGACAGAAAACCAGCAAAGGAGGAGGCACTTATATTTCTGGAGATCTATGAGTCAGTGATCATGCTCTCTGGAGAGAACTTCGTCCAGGGAGTCTTGCAGGAATGATCAAAGTTATGATTAAATACATTATTTTGTTCTTCGAAGTTTTTTTAGTTTTTAGACGTACTGGAGAGTCGACAGAGTCTGCTACATGTTCTCCTCCAGGGAGCTGACTGTCATGAATCCTACCAGCTTGGTAGCCGCGGCAACAGCAGCATAGAAAACGCGCTTCAGCTTACCTAGTGATAAAGTCTTAGCTTTTGAAAGTCCATCGAATAGCAACTAAAGGTGAGCACTGTTGATATCAAATACTTTTATCGATAATTTCTTCCTCCTTAATTTTACATTCTAAACGGTCAGCTAGTAAAAGATGGAGTCCTAGCCTAGTCCCTGGTTTATTTAGAGCAGCTTGTTGGAGATGTTAAGGATTCCACAGCAGCTTGTAACTGCCTGATCCTAGCGCACTTACTTGCGTGGTTAGTTGGATATCATGTCAAACACTCCTCTTTGGCTAAATGAAATCGCTGAAAGAGCGAGTTTATATGATCCTTGGGAGTTGAGTGTGTGGATCAGATGAGTGAACAACCCTGCCTGCATTCCATCTCCTATGAGAGTAGACGATTTGCCGCTCGCTTAAGCACCGATTGCAAACAGCACGATGCATTTGACTTATCCATCGATCAATCCTTTGTAATCCTAAATCAAATCTTTTTGGGAGTCAGCCTGGTCGTAGCAGCTATCGAATTAGTATACAGTGCTACCCACAGAAATTGTGAAAGCATTTAGTTTCCTGTAAAAACAGGGCCCTACTTCAGACTTTACTTTGAGAGAGAGTTTAACCCCTCCTGAAAATTCTGAAAGCTACTCCTTGAGCCTACGAGACAGGTTTTGTTATGTGCTAAGCATCTTGATGAGTTCCATCCGCTACTCCTTGAGCTGCTAGTTCTCCAACTTAAGTTCCTCTTATTTCATGTTCTGCTACAAATCGTAAAATTTCATACTACTTCTGCCTTATCTTGCGTTTTTAATTTAAATTTACAGTGCTATTATCATTTAATTGGCCTACTATAATTTGATATCGGCTTTCCTACAGGCAGCTGCTAACTGTCTGTTTTCTTCCTCCAATTTGTTCTTAATTTTTTATAAACTTGACTCCCTTTATTAGTTGTAAAGATTTACCTTGGACTACGATGGTCTTGAAGATCTGTAAGAAACTGGGTTTTTTCCATCCTAAATCTGTTTTAGTCTGTTGATAGTTTAAATCGCTACTTTGAACTGGTCGTGAAGGAGATAATAATCGCTAATACAAACTTTATCTGATTAAATTGCAGGTCTGCCTTGCGACTCCTTGAAATTCTGTTCCCAGTTCCTGATCCTGCGGTGGTTGATATTCCTCAGTGCCATAAGTGTTTTGATTTCCTTTTCGAACGGATAAGATTTTCGTTTTTGGTCTTATTCCTCTTAGAAATCGTTGTAAATCGAGGAAGAAAAACTGCTGCTTTCCTGCGAAGACATGCTTTGCTTAGTTTGACTCAGCAGCTGTCTTTTTCTTGTTTAGTGGACCTTCAATTTTTACTACAAAACTTTGCAACGATTAAAGTAAGTGTCTTTTTACTTGGTCAGTTAGATTAATTTATTCTAGAGACGAACTAGCTATTCCTCCTGAACCCTACTAATAATCTAGGTGATAGACTGCTAAATTTGGCATGATGAGAACCGCTCGTAAAGGTAGGCTTTGTTCTCTTAAGCTACCGACAATTGGAAGTTGGCTTCATTGAGCTCTTAGCAGAGCTACAGTCGCTCATTTTACAGCTAATTTATACGACTATGTCGGGCGGTTGCTTTTAGTGTCCTCACTTTTAGCTTCTCAAAATCTTAGAGGAGACGTCCTCGTTTCTGCGCAACAATCCCCAGGAAGGAGCAATCGACCTGCCGTGACAACTTCAGCGGTCTGTTCTCCTTCAGAGGCGATTAGTTAGACTGATCCATTATTCAAACTTAAATTATCCTTTCTGTATAATAACATGTTCTTCTTAAACCCCCATAACACTCGCCGTTTCATACTAAGTTATGCAGGGGAGTCAGGCGGCAAGCTGCGCGATATCCCAACAGCCCCCTTCTCAGGACCTCCACCTGCTTTCGGCGATCAAAACACATTCTTATTCTTGTCTAGACGGATAAGGCTGCATAAATAGCAATAGCCAAAGAAGAAATACAAAATAAGGACATTATCAGTTTCTAAAAGACCTCTGCATTAACCCTTGAAATAAGTTAAGACCCACTGTTAAACAAAACTAACGAATCAAAAAATTGTTAAGCCCAGCTAAAGCTAATGCTCGTTCCTGCTCTTGGATCTTATCGAAGATAAATTCTAGAGTTAGAGCTCTATTATTTCTCTTAATCTGTACTAGTTCATAAAGCAGGGCTTTCTGAAAAGCTAGGTTACAAGGCGTTTAAGTGCTTAACAATATTAGCATATGAGGTCACTTTCCATTAACCACCCTGTGAAAAAGCTGAAGATTGACCACCTGATTGCCAGTCTGACAAGTCCCAAAGACCTATTGCGACTCTTCGATCATCTCATTTAAAAATAGTTTAAGGATTAGGCAGTTAGCATTTATAGGGAATTTTGTTAACCGCAAACTCCTGAATTCGTAAAATATCTGGTCGATAATTTGCTTGAGTCGATCGCAGACAGATATTTCGTCTCTACTGGTAAGAGGATCATCCTCACTTAGCTCTTGGATCGCTATGGAAATAAGGTTGTTTCTCTTAATTTTCTCAGTGTTAATTAGAACTTCTTAGCTGTAACAGCCCAGTCCTAGGCGAAAAGCGTTTTTGAGCGGGCGAGGTAGATCATCAACTTAAGGCTGAAAGAACTGATTGAACCTCCCAAGAAAACAGCTTTCAACCGATTTCGATTAAAAACGAGTTTAGATTAAAAAACGCCTTAACCCGTCCTTATAAAGCCGATAGGCAATGTGAAACTGAGGCCGCGTGAGAAGGTGAAGGCAGGACGGTAAAAGCTTGCAGAAAAAAGCACTTTCATCGATCTAAAAAAATTATATTAAAGTGAAATTCGCACGCTTTACTGATCACAGCTTATTTTTAATGGAAAAACAAACAAACGACCACCCCTCCCTCTGCAAACAATGCAATAAATTCTTCGGAAACTCGCAAACCAACTATTTATGCTCAGGCTGCTTCAAAAAATGCTAGCTACCGCCCCAACCCTCTCCAGTAGAGGAGTTAGTAATAGAGGACAAATCGAGATGTCATCAATGCAAACGAAAAGTAGGTTTGTTAGGCTACTAATGCCGTTGCAAGCACAGCTTTTGCAAACTGCACAGACTTTCAGAAGATCACGGATGTCAATTCGATTTCGCAGCCCTGGACAAGTAAAAACTAGCAAAGATGAACCCGACGGTGCGTTCCTAAAAGCTGTAGAAAATATGAACTTGGCTATATATTTGATGGGGAATTAACATTCAGATAGGCTCTTTTTAAAACTCGACAGCTATCGAAACTACCCATTCAATCAACTATTTTCTCAAGACAGCTCCAGAATTGTCGTCCATGATATAGCATTCAAGTCTCCCCACATGGAGGCTAAAGATTTTTTTAAAAAGTTTTACCGCTTCGAGGGATTGATTCACCCCCTCCTCATCAACTTCAGGGCCAATCTAGAATAGCACCACCTTTGCAACGACATCAAATAAGTGCATACTTTCTACTAATACATCTAATAAATGTGTCGGTCGTAGAACTGCGATACTGAGTTGGCAGCAGACGATCTTTTTAAATTATTAAAGTATTTGTCCGAAAATAGCATAGCGACCGCCCTTAAGCGCGAGAACATTGGCTTGAAAGCAGGCCGGATCAAATATTTTCTGAGATTCGATTAGGTCAGGCTAATCGACACCCCAGTCTAAAGTAGCTCCCTGGAAAAAACAGTCCAATAATTCATGCAAATCTAATTCCGAGCAAAGCCGAAAACCTTTGTGAACTTGAAAGCCGATCGTAAACCTATCTTCAATAATTAATTTAATAAAAAGCCCTCTTTGTAGATCAGCTCACCTCAAATTACAAGGAACTTTACTCCAATCCAATACGCTAATAGCCTGCCAGTTCAGCAGCCTCTTGATAATGTCAATTAATATCCGGTATTTCAGCCATTGTTTGCAGTGGACACCTAACTGCAAGGCCGTCAGCAGAATTAATAATCCCTATTTTCCTAGCGGACAGCACATTGGACACACTTTAGACCTCCATCGCCCCAGCCAACACTTTTGAACTACTAGGCAAGCAACTTAATAAAGCCTTAAAGGTAAAGGGTAACGCCAGTTTCTATAACTCCAATATAAAAAGCTGTATTTCGACCAGTTTCAAACTCCTATCTACCTCAACTGAATATCTCCACAGCGACTAAACCATTAGCCTTCGACTAATCTCTTCGAATACGTCTCAATACTCCAAAGCCTATCTCTCCTACTCCTATTATCAATGATCCTATCACTCCTACTCCTATTATCAATGCTCCTAAGCCTATCACTCCTATTATCAATGCTCCAAAGCCTATCACTCCTATTATCAATGCTCATAAACCTTTTACTCCAGTCGTCACTACTCCTCTACTCCCTTTAAGCAATTATAAAAAACTACCTTTGCCTGGCGAAAATTAGAGTTTTAGAACCCCTATCGCGCCCCTTGGTTCTGCCTTTGGAGGTCGGACTTCTCCCTTCAATTACTTAAATCAACCCCGGCCCAGAAATGCATCACCTTAGCCTTTGAGATAAATTCGATCGACAATCACTCTTAGCGAGAGTCAGCACCACAATAACATTGAATAGGCTCGACTCAAATCAACCAAAACCCCTACCTAATTCACTTATCCGATCCTGAGGGCAAAATCAGCTGATCCAATACTAAGAAACTAGCCGGTCCATCTTAAGAAACTCTAGCCCTTGCGGCTTAACACAAGCAACTCAAGTTTCAACGCCAGCCATTTTAAGTCAATAAACCAGCAGCAAACATCTCCAGTTAGAATAATTCCTTAGAGTCTAAGAAAAATTAATAACTAAAACTCTTTTTTTAGGAGGTAAGAAGTCCATGTAAATCAGAACCAGCAGCAACAGACTGCCATGAGTAAGCATCCTGACGATATGCTCGTCTCTGTTAAGAGTTTCGAAGAGAGAGTAGGTCTAGAGTTTAAGTCCGAGCAGCCCAAGAGATAGCAGCAAATATAGTAGGAAAAGTCCTACAGCGGGAATTTATCAGGCAGCTCTTCGAACAAGCTGCTTAGTATCGAGGAGAGAATGGCCATCGCGATCAAGTAGTCACAGTTGGTTATTAATAGTTTGAAAATGAATTGAATCCAATTATGGTAATCATCTAACTAACTTTCGGAATTGCTTGCTCAGGTTCTTGGCGACAGACGGTTTCTGCGTCTGGATGAAGCTCTACAGCATTAGCCCTTTAGCCATCTAGATGTCCCTGTCCTGGACCTATGCCCGTAGGTGCAGTTTGGCGTGAGCCTCGGCCATTCTGATCATCGATTAGATATGTCTTACGACAATGTTCATTCCGCCAGAAACAATTGACTATTTTCGCAGGGTGACATAAAATTTTCCGATCGACTCCTTCTGAGATTACTTCAGACAGGGCTTGACTTTTTCCCTAGCGTAGGTGATATAACTCCTTATAAAGTCCTTAGAGCAAAGTGGAGTCAAAACTTTATCTTCAGTCAACGAGTTATTCTACATGTAGTCTTGGTAGGCCTTGAGTCCTTACTCTCCTCCATTTTTCCTCAATTTCGAGTTGACGGGGTGGTTTTTCATGTGAGAGTTTATAATGAAAGTTGCCATTTTATCGTCCATGACCTAGTCAATTTCGTCTAGGATTACGCACAGCATGTCGAATCTCGATAAAATAGGCTCTGAAAGGTCAACGTTCTCTCTGAATGTCATAGCACGGTCATAGCGGCCTTTAACAGGGTTGGCGGCTGCTATAACTGAGCATCTAGCATTTAGTCTCGTGCAGAGTCCTGCTTTGGCAATTGAAATGCTTTGTTGCTCCATAGCTTAATGGATCGCAGATCGATCATATTCTGTCATCTTGTCAAACTAATCGATTATGCAAACTCCTTTATCAGCCATAACTAGCGCACCTGCTTAGATACCCCACTATTTTGTTATGTGGTTCATTCGGACTGAAGCTGTCAGCCCTACTGCGCTTGCTCCTTTTCCTGTCGTATACATTGCTTTTGGAGCAATACTCTGGATGGTTTTAAGCATTTGACTTTTCGCAGTTCCTGGGTCGCCGACTAAAATAACATTGATGTCTCCCCTGATCCTGTGGTCAGCAGCTTAGACTTCCACTCCTCCAAAAAGAGCAAGCAAGAGTGCGAGCTTGGTAGTCCGATGTCCGAATATCGAGGGGAAGCAGGACTAGATCAAAATTTCAACAAGGTTTTATTTTTTGCTAAGCTAAACTATCTACCTTTGGTTAACATTGCTGAAGTCGTCGTAGTGGTGGTAAATGTTATTGCACTCCACAAATGTAGAAACGATGGGTCGGTTGTTGGCCGAAGCCAAATTAAAATTGTACTTGAAGGAGTAAATACCTATCAGCTCAACATCGTCACCAGGCTTGACTTTGTCAGCCAGATCACCGTAAAGGATGACCTATTTGTGGCGGGGTACTCTTCCTGGCTCAACATTATGAGGGTTTTCCTGAATAATGCATGTCTGATAGTTGCGATACGTGGTTTTAGAAGTCTCAACTTTGAAGGAAGTCCCGTGACATTGCGCGCACTTACCATGATTGAATTCGGAGATATCGGATATCATGAAAGGCCCCTTAATTTAGCCGCATTCGGATTTCCTGCACCGGAAATAAGTCTCTCTCATTTGCGACAGTATGTTGGACCTGAAAGTTACTACTCCTTTCAGGTTGACGATTTTGTTAAGTTGGTCATGTCTTAGTTTTTTTAGTTAGTCGATGACGAACATTTGTTTCAGCCTGACGAAAGCCTATTTGTGAATTGTAGAGTAGCCTCTAAAAAGTTTGCAGGCCATAGAATAGAGAGTCTAATGCAGTTTCGGGAGGATATGGCCAGGGTGATTGCCCAGCCAGTAGGCTAGAGTGGGCTGGAAGTCAAGCAAATGCTAGATCTTAATTACAAGACTCTGCTGATTTTTGGCACACATTTCGTTGAGACTGTCCATATAAATCCTGGCACCACCCACCACGTACTCCCTCACAAACTTAGCGAAGTAAACTTTAATGAAAGTAGTAGTATGCTTTTATTAGATCCAGTCCAATAGCTTACCTTTAGCCCTCTCCAGATCCAGATACTTATTCAGTCTCTCTTAATCGTACTATTATTCCATGTACTCTCCTCCTTACCTTTACTGTTCTGATAGCTCTTCTTACATGAAGGTCATACCCTCAATCACAACTCGATTGTTTCGCCGGTCCAGAGCCTATTCAGCTCGCATCCTAGCGCCCTCGGAGTCTTGCACATCCTCGTCGTCAATCCCCTCGCGCTAGTATCTGTCCAGCTCCTCAATCGCCTCGTAATCTCTGCCCTATGGATCCTACAGATCTTAGGAGTCACCCTCATGAATGCTCTATTCATGCGCCTCTGCGTCTTGCAGGATGTCTTGGTCTTCCTAGGCTTCTCCGTTAAGGTCTGGATTCTATTCGGGTTGGTTATCCCTTCTTCTTCTTGGCATTTATTAATTGCGCCAAGATCAATAAGGCGCCACATAAATATCTGCTAATTCATTCGTTATGAACAGTGGCCTGGGTCTCAGCTGACTCACTTTTGCCGTCGTCCGCACCCTTCAACTGGCCTTCCCTCCACTCCCCCTCATATATTTCCCCATCACTAAAAATGTACTTTCCTTGTCCGACTCGTTAGTTCTTAGCAAAATTTCCTGTATAACGATCCCCGCTCTTATGGTAATAAGTCCCTCTGCCTTACTGATTACCTGCAACATTCTAGCCGATGTATATGTCGCCATTGTCATAGCTGAAGACACACCAGCCCTACATTTTATCCTGCCGCCACTCCCCTTCGTATTTTTCAGTATCGTTATAAACGAAGGTACCCCATCCCTATCGAAGTCCCTCTTTGATCTCCCCGAAATAATGTCCCTCCTCATTGGAGAAGAATCCGACTCCCATCCTCTGTTTTATATATATCAATTATTCTTTTAACTTATCCCTGACAGTTACATGGAGGCTGTAGAGGTCTGAGCTCATGCTCGCTATGCTTTAGTTGACTGTCTGTCTGATCGCAGAATAGTATTTCTAGGGGTTCATCTTGAAAACTGAGAAAGCCTTGCCTTGGGCTTAATTGAGTTCTGCAAAAGTACCTATCTGCTTAGTAAACATCCGCTTTTCCTCAATGAACTGCTTTGCTGATTCCTACATTGGCCTTTAAACATGAAATCGTTTGGTGAGGCTCAATTTCAGACGGATTGTCCTCTCGACCTCAAGTTTGAATTATTAGAGTCCTTTTATTATGCTGTCCACACTTTAGTTTAGGTCTTTTATCATGAACTAAACTCGCTAATCGTGCAGCTGCTCGTCGCAAATGCGCAGAGTCGGCTCGATGTGATTCTTGAACATTTGCTCCAGGCTGTATTTGCCTCCCAATAATAGTCTGATATCACTCAGTGGATCTTTATTAGCACAAGCCTCGCAGTAAAGAGAAAAATCATCGTTTAGATATGAGTTGGACGATTTGGAGCAATATGAACATCGTAATTTTTTGATGACATCGAGGGCTTTGGGGTGGAGTTTAAGGTCCTCCCTCACAATTTCTAATAAATTCATTTATAACAGTCAATATATCGAAATGAATATAATTTATTGAATCATCTCCTCAGGAAGTGGAAATTCGTTGTCGATTGAGATTTGCTTAAGTTTAATTCTCGTATGTTGAAATTTATCAATGAGCTTTTCCGTTACAAGAACTTCTGTCCCTGGGAGGGTAAAGGTGCTGGATTCCTATCGAATTTGCACAGTACTTTCTCATAAACCTTGTGCGGCTGCCCGAAGGTTTTCCCTTTTTTTTCTAGTAGGTTTACAACCTAGTGATTATAGGATCCTGGAGCGGGCACTTCTTTCATATTTCTCTACATCCACTGAGGATAGGGTCTCCTATTGCCGAATCCAAAATTAGTGACTTGATATTTATTGAGAGCAATGCTATTGCACATGTAGTAGCTCGGCTAGTTCGATTAGATTTTATGTACAAATCTTTAGCTTTTAGGAAAAGAGTAGGCAAGGATGGTGTTCTGCATGGTGGAGGAGGACTGGTGCTAATAGATCTTATCTCCAAAATTGCTGGGTAGCTTGCGTTTAACAAATGATCGATTTGATCTTTTTATTTTATCTTAGTAGTTGTATTATTCTTATTCTTTTTTTGGCTATTTGCTCTCTTAATTCTTCACTTCTGACTATTCCTAGGCTTTATTCTGAATTAGTTAGTTGAGTTAGGCGGCAGCTTTCTGCTCCTATATCGACTTGATTCGTATGATCTAAGCTTAGGCCTGCCTCCTTAATTACTATGCCTTTTTTATGTCCACTATCTTGAATGTTATTGTTATCGGTCCTTAATTTTACTTGGTTGCCTAAAGCAGTTTTATTGTTATTTAAGGCTCCTTATCAACCAATTCAGAGATTTTTATGGCGTTATGGCCGAGCACCTACTTGTTTTTCTTAGACTGGATTTTTAGGGTCTTGGTCATATTAGGGAATAATTTGAACGAGGTAGAATATTTTTGAATGTTGGTTTAGTTGGAGTTGATTTTGATGATCCTGTCGGCCCAACTGAAGATGAAATGCGTCAGAGGTGGGATTGAGCCGTTACAGTTGTATTAGAATTTAGTTATTTAAAAGTGCAGCTATTTTTAGAGTTCAGCCTGACTCTTCAAGGCACTCTCTTCTGATTTTTTTACATCAAACTATTTTTTTGTGTATTTTAGCATAACGTCTGCTAAGATTTTTCCGTCTTTACTAAGCTCAATGCGTTTTAGGCCTTCTTAGCCTTAAAAGCCATGGACTTCAGAACTAGCCAGCTGGATTAAGTTTATATTCTGTAACTAAAACTTGATTTTAGAGTAATTAGGCTTGATTTTAATAGGTCGCACCCACTGAATTTTGAGGTTTTAGCTGTTGACCTAGTTAGTTTTTTCAATGGTCTAGTGACATCCGACAGTCAAGAAAACGGACCCCTGCATTCGATTAATTTCGCATTGCTCTAAGATATTCGCCCTTATCTAATAAAAAGTAATTTATGATATCTTTTATGGCGGAATTTGCCTATTATCTAGCTATTTATTGTAAGCTTACCCGTCGAAAGCCCCTTAAGTATATTTAAATTCTATAGTCCCGCACTTTTAGGACCCGTTGCTCAGGCTTGCTGTGTAAATCCCTTAAGGGAATTTGAATTAGGAAGGCTCAATTGATTTGCTTCCCCATATGACTGTATTGTGTACTCCATCATAAATTAGTTAAATTGTGAACTTAGATTGCTTCATTGAAAATGTAATTACATGTGGCCATTCGTGATTTTTAATATCAACAATCCTTTTGGTCGTCATAGTTGTAGAATCGTGAGTAATCTTCAAAAGAGCAGACGAGTCTGTAATGATTCCGCCTGATGCAGTGGATTTGACCTTAAAATCGTAAAGAAAGATTTTCTAAGGAAATTTGATTTCAGCGGGAATTTTAGCTGCAATCAATTACTGCCTCTTTTTGGCCCGTTAAATCTTCTAAGCTTACTATTTGTTGATAGTTTAAAGGGCCTTATTCATATCGAAATTATCTCCTCTGTAATAGTATAAAAGGATCTTAGCACTAGATTTTCCGTCCACAGATTTTAAATTTAATTCCGATTTCCCAAAGGTTGTGAAAGTGCTGTAGGGGACTGATAATTGTCCTAGCTAATCGTCCTTAAACACGTCCTTGTCCATCAGTCTGAATAGAAAGTCTTCTTGAGAATATTTGAATGTTAATGTATTCGGCCACGACATTTCCCCTGTTTTGAGGCTGTCGAGCACATCAGTTCGCTGGATATCACCTGTCTGATTTATTTCGAGATACGGGTCAGGCATATCACCGAATAACTCTTTTTGAAGCTCTGAAATACCAGAAATCTTGAAAAACGTTATCTTTTCATTGGGCTTAAAAATATCTGAATTGGACAAGGAGAACTTTATCTGTATTTCAGCCGTCTTTTATTCTTTGATGAAAAGAACTAAAGATTTGATTCCTGTGGCCGGGAGCTATGATATCCTAAATGTGGTTGATCCAGCAAATTATTATGAGAGTGCATCTTAGTCGTATCCCTCAAGAGTGATTGGACTGTCGTCTCTAAATGGAATATTAATCTTTTTCTTAAAGGTGATCTATGATCCTTGTAAGTTTATTACCTGTCAATGTTTCGGTCTGGAAGACAGAGGCTCCTAATTTAAATCGAAGGAAGGGGTCCATAGCTCCGAAAGAGTCGAAGCTTTTTAGGAACTTGGCCTGAACTTAGTTTATGGTCAGCAAGTTGTTAATCATCTACACACAAATTAAATATCTTCCAAATAAACAAAATAATAGGTAAATACTTTACCTCTACGTTGTATAAATTGAGCATCGCTGATATTTCCCTTTTATATTTTTTTTTAACAGGGATTTGTCTTCACTATAATCAATGATATTGTTCTTATTCAAAGCATTTTGCTTACATGCTCAAAAGTAATAATTAACAATTATGAAATGCCACTTGCCATATTTAAGACTAGCGGCATATTTTTGCCATTCGTTCTTTGATAATAAAAATAAATTTCAAGGTGAAATTCACTTCATTTTTGACTTAAGTTATTTTTTCGTTTAAATGGCGCCTGCAGCGGCCGAATCGAAATTCTTTTTGATGAAATTTAGATTACGGTTTAATGTTTGAATGGTTATGGTTAATTATCATTGCATTTGAAGCACCAAAAATCTTTCATATAAACTATAAACAAAATAAACAATAAACATTTTATTGGTTGGAATTGGCTTTATTTTTATAAGCCACTTTACAACCTTTGTTTACTTAATTATGAACTAAAGCAATTTCAAATTTATTTATGAAAACAGTGTGTTTGGGAGTCTCAGGAGTTCTTACTAAAAGTTTAAGGTTCAATTAAATATTCATGATTCGTAGAGACAACGGGCTGTTATGCTTTCCTGGTGGAAAAGTTTAACCTAACTAAACAATACAACAGGCAATGCTAAGAGAAATCTTAGAAGAAACAGGTTATGAATCTACTCTAATTTCTAATTATTTTCTTAACTAATTATAAACTGATCAGATTTCTTACAAGATTCTAACTGGAGTTCTTTTGGCTGGATAAAAGAAACACTCTGGATAAAAAATTGAAAGTCGCTGGATGAAATCTCATGAGATTATATAGAGTAGCGAAGTGATGGAAAGTTGCAAAAAAGTGATGAGGAGTATCATACACAATGATTTTTCATCAACTATTAAGCGACTGTGAAATAAAATTTCATTGATTTAAATAATATCCAAGGATTTAAACAATTAGCACACTAATATATTACTTTATGTTTTAACGGAATTCTTAGCCAATTTGTTTCTAGCCTTTCTCCTTTCTATATTAATAAGAGGATTTGTATTTGAGGAGTAAAGAGATCTTGAAAAAAC
>QQSS02097749.1:0-16835 GCA_003687565.2 Craspedacusta sowerbii
TATATATATATATATATATATATATATATATATATATAATAGCCAACCTTTGAGCGAGTACACTATGGTTAGCCTCCCTATGAGCCAGTACGTCAGCTATAGTTGCCTCCCTGTGAGCTTTATGGTCGCCCTAGGAGCGATATCAATTTGGGATTTGAATTCGCATGCGAAATGTTTTTCGTAGTCAAGGCTCTGGGTAAGCGAGGATTCAGAAAGTTGGAGTACCCGCTGCGTATATTTGTTCGCTAGTTGTATTCATGTAAGAGGTCGCGGTGTAGTGTGCTCGTAAGCGTTTTTTTTTTAAAGAGGAATTGATTGTGTTTGTTGAAGTTTTACGGATGGTGGTAAACAAAGTTGCGCGATTTTCGATTCCACTGCTCGTTGATTGGGGTTTACAGCATGCAGCGGCTGCCTCAGTGCGGTCTCCCTCGGTTGGTCTCCCTGTGTTGACGTGTCGCGCTGGGTTGGAAAAGAATTCTTGTAGGTTTCGTCTATGAGAAGATCATTGATCTTTCAAAGATCTCTCTCTAGAATGTTAGTGGATGCCTGTTTTTTTGTTGAGTATAGAGTCTGGATTGTGCGTCGCTATTGGCCTTGTTTTAAAAGGCTTTTTATAAATAGTCCAGAGAAGTAACTAGGAGTTTTAAATTAGTGGTTTTCTGGCTTAAAGCATAAAATTTGCATGTGAATTTTAGTTTGTTATTTAAGTGCTGTTCATCTAGTTGCTCTTACCTAGTAGCATTACTGAGTAGTATTTCTGCCTGCGTTATCATATTTGCGGTCATTATGTTCCTAATGTAAATGCTTATGTATGGACCACTGGAGATTTTATCGCTTCTATGCCGTTCTCGTATCCCTTCGGTTTTCCTTTGTAGCCCGGGCGTGTCCCATTCGGGGTTTGGAGTGACGTCACGATCTCTGTCCCGGTTTTCGATATTTTTGTTAGTGTTTGGGTCGGAACTGGTGAAGGAATGATACGCGATCAATCATTCAATCAATCCAATTCATTCGAACAGATAAACTTAGTAAGTTTAGTTTGTATCGTATTGCGCAGCCTATTGGGAGAGAACTTCAGCTTAAAAAACTGGATTCTAGTATGTGCCCTATGTGTATGTGTCCTAGTAAGATAATCGACCTCGTAAATTCTTTGAACGTTTTCAGTGTTTGTGGTCCTTACAGCATACCTACTAATCTTCTTAATTGTGGGTCGCAGTCGCTCTCGATTCCTATTTCATACATTATAAGCTTGTTTTACGGAAGAGATAATCGCTAGAAACCTGAAAATAGCGAAAGTGGCTCCAATATATAAATCAGGCCCATCAGATGCATGTAGCACTTATCGTCCGATTTCCCTCCTATCAAATACTAGTAAAATTATTGAAAAAGCTATGTATACGCGCCTCTACTCGTATCTTGAAAAATACAATCTAATTCATGATCTGCAATTTGGCTTTCGAAAGCACTTTTCCACAAGTCATGCGTTAATTAGATCTTGCTGTTTCTGTAAGCGATATTCTTGACAGAGGCGAATTTGGCTGCGAATTGTTTCTAGACCTACAAAAGGCGTTCGACACTGTAAACTTTCATATACTTTTAGATAAACTTGAAGTCTATGGTGGTCGTGGGATATGCCTCAATTGGCTTAAATCGTATCTCTTTGGACGCAAACAGTATGTCACGATCGACAAAACCGATTCCAATGTCGATGACGTGGACTGTGGTGTTCCTCAAGGATCTGTACTTGGACGTTTACTGTTCTTACTATACATAATTGACTTCCATACGTGCATCTCCACTGGCATGGTGCAGCATTTTGCTAACGATACCACCATTTTATTCAAGAGTACATCATTTAAAAAATGAAACTGACAATGTCTGGCGAGATTTCTAGAATATAACGATTGGCTATGTGCGAATAGGTGGTCCCTAAATGAAGGTAAAACTGAGGCAATTCTACTTCGGCCGCGGAGTAAACGATGTTGTATAAGACTCCCTTTGAAAATCAAAAAAAAATTTCATGTCCAATAAAGTAAAGTATCTCGGCCTTATTTTTAACTCATTTTTAACTTGAAAACCTCTAATCACCGAACCTAGCGAAGAAACTAGCCAGGGCAAATGGCCTGCTATCAAAAATTCGACACTTCGTCGACGTAAGTACAATAAAATCACTTTATTACAGCCGTTTTCACACGCTTAACTTACGGATGCATATCTTGGGGATTCGCAAGAGAGATCCTTCTGAATAGAATATTTAAATTGCAAAAGCAGGCAAGCAGATTAATATCCTTCGCAGGTTGCAAAGATCCGATCTCTGAACTCTTTTATCAACATAGAATACTAAAATTAGAAGATGCAATTAAGCTCATATCGTGCTTGTTCATGCATGACTGGGCTAATCACAAACTACCTAGAGTATGTGATGACTTCTTTTAGCTAAGACCACCAAACTCGATGACTCGAGCCGGTGTCCTACCTAAGATAACATTACAGACGTACTGAGAAGTATAAGAGTGAAAATGTAAAATACTTTGGTGCTGTCACTTACAACAACCTGTGCGATCTAAATGTCAAAACATGCAATTAAAAATCGATCTTCAAAAAGAAAATTGGAACTTTATTTTTGTCCTCGCATATATAGCTTGTCTGCGCTCTTGTATTGCTTGAGATTTCTCTTGTTATTCTGTCTCTCTCTCGCTGTCTCTCTCTCTCTCTCTCTCTCTCTCTCTCTCTCTCTCTTTCTCTCTCTCTCTCTCTCTGTCTTTTTATTGAACGTGCTATCCAACACTGGTCTTGTCTTTGCTTGGATGGGTGTAGGTATTGGTTTATCACCATAAGGTGATTGTTTGGATCTAAGTTGAATAGTACTTATCAACTTACGAGCGACTTTTTGAATATATGTTGCTGATGGTGTTTGCACGATCTATCTTCATATTTAAACTAGTCTTTGTGTTGTACGTTTAATTTGGGTGATGGCTTACTTTTATATCTCTGCTTTTCGATGAATTGCAGCAAACATTGACTTTGTTACTTAACCAACGTAAGAACTTCACTAAACATTGCCTATTCTATATGGTTATAAATTGATCTCATGAAAGGGTGGCTACCTCAGTCTGATTAGCTTCGGCTAAGAGGATGCCTTCCCCTTAATAAATGTGTAGCCCATAATAAGTTCGCGTCACACCAGCTGATAATTTATATCTAACCATCTCTACTTTATTTTTGTGTGAATGTCAATGGTGTATTTAACTTAACTGTTGCCTTTTTTAAGGATTTATTAAGAGATTGAATTGTTGTTGTTGTTGTTGTTGTTGTTGTTGTTGTTGTTTAGTTCTGGTGACGTATTTGTATTTGGTTGCCAAAGGGCAACTTCATCCGTTAAAGGGCTAACAACATAGTTTCTACGCTTCAAGAGTGAGCGAAATGGCGGGCACAAAAAACTCCACGCGCCTTATATGCGAACACTTAAATAGGGCGATAGATCACTAAGGCACTCCGAATTATAAACGTAGATCTAAATCTCACGAAATCACAGGCTAAATAGTTTCTTCATGCACTGTTTACGGCGAAGTAATAACCTAGCTGCAAAGGTGGGGCCTGCTAGATCCACTATGTAACCATATTCATGTTGATTGCGTTGATCTTGTTTTGCATTTTTTTCGAAATTTTCGGATGTCTAAGAAGTGAAAATGCATGCGGGAGATTTTCATTTACGTCCTTTGCATAATTATTAATAAAAGTAGGGCCTGTAACTTCCTGCATAAAGTCTTGAGTGGGGCTCCTCAAATCGAATTATCTTTGCTACTGAGATGTCCTCTTTCACACGTAGAACATTATAATTTTATTTGACCTCGTAAAGTTGTTTTCCAAACGCGAAAATAAATCTTGAATCTTGAATCTCGCACTCTACTGTGAGTGCACCACGGAATATGTTACTGATCTGTTGAAGTGGAGTTTGATTGCATATGACCAAGCCTCTTTGAGTTTAAGTTCTCCCCAATAACCCGCACCGTGCTATATAAACTGAAATTACTGATCTGTTGGGTGGAGTTGGACTGCAGCACTGATCAAGCCTAATTAAAAACATTTACAAATTTTACGGGTTGAGCATAACATGCTTGTAAAACTGAAGCGGGTGCGGATTTTTTCTCCCGAGATTCATTCATTGGGTTTTTATTCATTTATTCGCTCATTGACATGATTGAAGAATTCGTTGTAAGTAAAACGTCAGGCGTGTTGTCTTGCCCCCTGTTTCTACCCTCGATTGGTAACCGCTTGGTGAAAGCGGGTGCGATGTTTTCTTCCAAGATGTAGTCGCTAGCTTACCCATTTCTAGGAATCGTTAGAACTTAAAGAAGTTAAATAAAAGAAATGCATGCTCGAGGGCTGTCGCAACCATCATGCTTTGATAACCACTTAGACGCCCACCTCCACGCTCGATTGATGGATGCGTGGTGACTCATCACCTGACCAGATTGATCTCGGAGCAAGAGTTGTCTCACGAACGAGTCGTTGACGACGCTGTTTGCATCTTCATGACCGTTAGGCACAACTGCAAACTTACGCTTCCTGGTTGGATCTGGACAGGTTTGGATCCTCTGCTAAATCTCCGGTGCAACGATATTATTTCACGTAACTGTAGTAAAGTTTGGTGTGACCCAGAGCGCCGAACAACTCACAGTGAGGCTCATATCACATGAGCCCATATACTTTGAAAATCGACGAAGTTAAAAAATTCACCAATTCCGTCAGTCCCCAACACCAGACGCGTTTGTCCCAATGTGGGGCTCATCAGAGATGTGCATTTGAACTGAACCCGAGTCGCCGGAGTGGGAAGGGGTCATCCATAAAGACGTCTGCAAATTTAAGGCAAGTTTTTACCCCTCCCCTTTGTCCACTTTGGTCCACTTTGGTCCACTTTTTGCTGAACCCCCTCCGCATTCCCCTGTTGTGGACGTCCGCAACTGGCAAAACCTTTTATCCTTAAAAAATCCTGACCTCAGAAGCAACACCAAGGTGATGGAATGAAACATTATTATTGAATTCAAATTTCTCTACACCAAAACGTGATACAGCAAACTTATGGTGACGAATAGTTATGATGCGCATACAAAATTTGTCAACAAATTTACGTTATCACTGAGATGTGCAACACTGGCCCAGCATGTTGAGTAGAAGCACTCTAGTACTTGGGGAAGTTATACTAATACAAAGACGCAAAAGAACAAGAACAAGAATAACAAGAACAAGAATAAGAATTTATTTCTCAAAAAAATTTCGCAAAAGAAATTTACGTAAAGCACAAAAATGAATGTAAATGCATGGCGAAAGAATTTACTTTGATAGAACTATAATAAAAAAAATAATAATAAAACGCATGACAGATATTGAACCACAACGTGAAACATTAGCAACACGTAACACTCAAAAATAAAACTTGGTAGGCTCTAAGTTGGTTAGTATGGCGGATGTTATCACTCTTAGTTTAATCAGCCAAAGTTAAGATTGTAACCATTCAAACAAATTAAGCGTGATGACGACATCTGCAGTCGAGTTGCCACTTGCCGAGTCAGCCGGAATATCTGGCTTCTCAGCTGGAACGAAGTAAAGATGATGAACAACTGCATGCCCTTTGATGGCTTGCGTTGAAAAATATTTGCATCAGGAACAGATTCTCTGGTGGATTTGCCCAGCCACAGCTGGACAATACAAATCGAAAGGTATGTGGTGACAATACAAATCAAAAGGCGTTCTGATGAGGCTCCAGCCAACGCCGTGCAAGCCTCTGAATAAGAGATCCATATCTACCACTGCCACTCCCGATGCTGCAGCCACGATGCCTTGACAAGTTTGATTGGGTCAGAATTGATGTTCCCCCTACCTTTGGTGCAAGTAGTTGCGTGGCAAGATGCGAAGATATGTTGAAGATCGGCTCAGAGCAGGTAACCAAGACTCAATTTGAGTGAAGGTTCTCAAGTTTCCTGCATGATCGGATTAACTCGGTGCGTCGCCGTTGCTGCCAAAGTTGTCTTGATCTTCTTGCCGTTCTTCAGGCTTTAGGAATGTTGGGTACAGGGAAGATTTGATACTGGGAAAGGCTGGTTCAGTATTGCATCACAAGGCCCTCTTGCCTGGAGTCTAATCTGCATCACAGCTAAACATTGTGCAACGCTTGGAATGTTTAAGCAAGAGCTGACAATTTCCTCTTTAATTCTTGAGAGGGCATATCTTTTTGGTCGAGCTGCATTCTTACTTCGTCGAATCTCTCCAAGCCCATGATCCTACATGCAAGCTCAGAATTTTTTCAAGTTAAACTCGTGTAGCAATATCTTCTCCACATGCCTTTGCTGTCAAGTAGTCTCGATTTGCCTGGTATTGTTCAGTACTACATGCCACATTGGAATGAGCGTTAAGCTCTATCTCAAGCACGCCAAGCGAACACAAGAAGCTTATTGCTCCAAGCATGTGAGCGTTCTGCTTTGAGCTTAGATTTTTGTACCCTGGGCTTGTAGCTCCATTTTACAATTTTTATTGCCATAAACGCAAGGTAAAATTAACAACGTACAAGCATGAGAGGCCTTTGCTTTTCTTGAAGAACCATGCTAAAGCCGAGAGTAGAATGTTATCGAAACTATCGACAACACTTTCTTAGTTACGATGTTTGTTGTAATAGTCCTTGTTTGCACTTTGTTTGTCTTTAACGAAGTATAACAAACTTAGCAAAACAGACACGCACACAAACGCGTCAACCGGCATTTTCATAAAAGGCTTCGATCACGATGCTTAAAGCACCGGAAAAGTGTTGAAGGTGTAATCAAAAATATTTGATCAGTTCAGATGCGGCAGTTCAGTTAAGATCAGGCTGGGATAGTTTTAAAACGAAGTCTTCGCATAGCGCCTTTACCCTGTTATTTCTCCTTAGGCAGTGCAAGTCTTCAGCGAAGTCTTAGACTTGTACTGATGCGCGAATGAACCAGACTAAATTCGCTGTGAATTTAAGAAAGGAACTCCATATTTCCAAAGTCCGAGAATATGAGCAATACATAGTGATGTGGACGTCCACTTTAGCTCCCCCGCCCCTCTTGTCCATATTTTGCAGGAACTCCCTCCCCCTGTCAAGTGGACGTCTTTTATAGGTGACCCCAAAGCAGTGACGTGCAAGGGAACCGAATCCGGGTCGCCGTAGTGGAAGGCAGAGCACTTACCACTAGACCACGAGCGGCGAGTGAACCGGTGAGAACTGCACGACATTGTGACTTGCTAACTAACAAGTACAGAAGCATATTTATATAACTCTTAAGCTTGGTGTGGCTTATATATACATGGAATTTTACCTTTCTAACTGCTTAGTACTTTTTACGCAAATTACATTTTAGTTGTGCACCAAGCAGTTATTGTAAGGTACTCCAGATTTCTCTAACAGCATTTTTTCTTTTATTCAACCCGTGTTATTAGGTAGTGCAACGGTGCGTTTGCCTGAAAAACTTTCCCTGATTACCTTCTGTGTGTCGTTTGACTGAGCAGTATTTTAATAACAACCGCTTGAACATGTAACTTGGTATAAAGCTTCCATTACCGATCAGTATTATAGTGCAAGGGGTTCTGCTCTTCGGTCCATGGCGTGGATTTTGATGTCTTGTCCAATTCCTCTCACTTTCTGTGTACAGGCAAATGTTGTGTGGCCAAGCTCCACCGCCTATATTGACAGAAGCTCTCTGCCACAGGGTCTACTACGAATTTACGGACTCGTTCGTTATTCGAGTTATTTTCACTAATCTACAGTTAACGAGCCTAAAAGGATTCAAGACAAGTCTTAATTATGATAAGTATTGTCATATTGCCAAGATACGTGTTGTGAAAGGGAAGAGTTCAGCCACAGATTACGGCGTGCAGACGAGTGATTAAGTTTGGATGTTATAAGACGTATTCAAGTTTCTGGTGTTTTTTTGATGTTGTTGTGCGGATATAGTGAATTTTTGAGAAAGCTCATAGACGCTGGTATAATATAGTGTAGTAAAAATAAAAATAATGAAGGTACTACCAGTACAAAAATGCTGTCCGGCAGTTTCACACGAAGTAGACCACGAAGTAGACCGTATCTCAGCTCCGGGAAAGCAGAGGCCAATAAAGTGGAGGATCCGAATGTCGGATCAGAGACCTCAGTCTTCTTCAATGGTCCCTATCGGGATCACGGGGAAGGCGTCGAAACTAATACCGAATAAAACTGATACTAATAATGCTACCACTAGAACTCTAGTTCAACTGCAAAAATACTACAACTGCAAGTTTTAAGCATCTGATACAATGTATAATCTTTAACCTGTAAAATTTTTTAGTCATTAACGGACTTTTAAGGACAAGAACGCAAAGAATTTAAATTAAAAAGACATTTGACTACTTGGGAGCCTTAAAGTTGGTACTTTGTTGTCGTTGGGTGGTGGCAGTGGTAGGGGTTTGGGAGGGAAGGCGGAAGAGGGCTTAAATTTTTCAAGTGTTGTCGTTCGGCTGTACAGCGGAGATTATCGGTTCGTAAAGATTTAAGATATGTTCACTTCTGAAACGGATGACGTTCATCAACATTTCGAAGTTGCAAGGGAAGGGGGCGCCACAACGCAGGGACATTTTGAATTCAAGGAAATTTCAGTTAAGGCTTTAAGATCCTCGGTATCGCGTTTCGGGAGAATAAAACCGCAATCCTGTTCGGCTTAGACGCGACCAGAAAAGAGAAAAACGATTCACTCGATTTCTTTTCCAGTGTCTTCTGTTGCAGAATGGTCATCGCAAATTTTACAAGTCGAATGCCGCCACCTGAAACGAACGTAAACATCGGATTACTCAGCCAAAGAAACACACAAAAAAAATCTAATCCACTGTTTGAACTCCTAGCCCAGGAGGACTAAAAATTGAAGCGGTATTTAGTATATCTACATTATATAGTTATAAATACTTACATACTGATCACATTATGCTGTATCAAACTTGTTATTTTGTTTATCATATTCTTATTATTCGGCAATATACAAAAACGTGAGCCTAGCCCTGTCTTCCAGAGGATACTAAACATGAGCAACGGTTACTTACGGACTAATGCTTTAACAATGACCATCTCTTACTTACGGACTAGCGATATAAAAATGACCGTCAATTATTTACGGGATACTGCCATAAAAATGACCAGATATTACTTACGGACCAAAGCTATAATATATGTAGAACTATTACTCAAGGACAAATGGCAAAAAAATTACCAAGTATTACTTACGGACTAGAGCTATCTGAGTCGCCGAGCCTCGCGTTCGCTTTCTAGAAGAGCGAGCACATCTCCCTCACGAACAGGTCCTTTCACGTTTCGAATGATGCTTCGATTGGTATCATCCAAGAACTCCACTCGCACCTAAAACATGCGAGGATCAATTTTCAGCTTTGAAACTATTCTGCGCAGCAAGAAACATTGTGCGTCGGGGAAAATTTTGGTACGTCAAGAAGGGTGAAGTTCCTCAAGAGTGAAAGGCTTCTCAGGACATAAATAAATCACCGGCCACTGAAATTCGCTAGTATTATACAAATTTACTACGTGCATTGGTATTGCTATGCGAGGACTTTTACCCCCGGAACAATTTTACTGTAATCTGAAACCAGGCGCATGTACTTTAGGTATGATTATTGCGTTTTGACTAACGAAGGGACGAATTGAAGCATGTTACGTTGAGTTCGTTGCACTTCGTCTATTGTTTGTTTCTTGCATACAACATTCTGGTGACCAGAGCAGAATCCCTTTTTTTCCGCCTCTGTGACATGGCATCTGCAGCATTTTCAGTATTCAACAAACTGGCAAAGTTTACCGGTCAAAATGACGTTGATCTTACGTCTTGGCTTCGCAGCTTCGAGCGATGCTGCATCACTGCTTCCGAAACAGAGGATCTTTTAAAAGGCCAAGTTCTTATGTTGTGCCTAGCAGGTCAAGCACTAGCCTTAGCTGAGAGATTCGAGGAGGAGCGAGCGACCCCACAGACATGGCGTGATAGTCCCCAATCTTAAGTCCGTATTTGAAATTGCAGCAGACAGAGAGAATAAATTCTTTTTGATAAGGGAATTCAGCAGATACCTTCTGGTTGACGGGACAAAACTGATCCTGTGACAAAAATGTTCCCACAAAAAAAGCCTCTTGCACTTTGCCAATATCTAGTACACACAGTCTAACCTAGCAGCATGATTAGCAGATTTACTTGTCAAAAAATTGCTCTCTCGACTTATGTTGATGCCATATCAAATTCAATGCACTTAAACGTGAGATTGTTTAAATTCAATCACCTAGGAATACAGATGGGCTAGTACAGCTTTAGATGGGAATAATGAGCCAGTTGAGAACCGATCCGCTTATCGTAGGGAAATTACAGCTAAACTACATACAAACATGTTCGCAGGGTAAAAATTAAAAAAAGAAAAAAACTAAAGGAACTGGTCTGGATTCTCCTTGATTTAGGCTGGCATTTACTTTCACAAGAAACAACACCACCTACAGTCTATGCTATAGCTATCAGTTGCCTTGCCTAAGTAATTGAATTTATTAATTTAACCTATTTTTTAGAATATTCAACCTCAAAATAACCCTATGGAGGCCTTGGTAACAGCATTAAACACCTAACAGCATCAAACTAGACATGACAGTATTAGCATTCTATCCAAAGCAAATAAGTAAATACACTCATTGAATACGCTAAATCTTCCAATGTTTGTCGTTATGAGTTGTGCAAACCTATTATGCTGCAGAATGCAACATGTCTATTTCAAGAGCTAATGCCATAGCATAAACTGGCATACTGGCTTACTCAGAATTCATTTAATCCCTTTATTGCTAAATCATTGAAATATAGGGCCACACAAAACACCTTCCTCTTTTGAGAATACAAGTAAGAAGGAAACAAACCTGTGTGCATTGTCCCTGTGAACCAGTGCGGCCAAGGATCTTGGTTACCTGCAACCATAAACATGTGTAAGTTAGATAACAAAGTAATAGCCCCAGGAGCCCCACGAAAGCATAAAAAGACATGAAACACAAGTACTGCTGATGCTCTTACAATGTGCTAGTTTACTGTCACTTCGCAGGGAGCACCAAGTAACAATGCAACTATTTATTCTATGGTCTTGCATCCTTAAAAACACATCGGCTATGAGAAATAACACCAAACCCACCACCACAACAAAAGCATCCTGTTATAAGGGCAGCAAGAAAGGCTAAGACTTACATTTTTGCTACAGAAAAACAACTCTAAAATCCTATGTTAGGAAAGAACATTTATTAATGATACGCGGTAAATAACGGCTAGAAGCTCGCTGACCGAAAGATTGCCATCAATAAAGGCAAGTAACATAGTGGCTCACTCGTAAATATTTGGCATTTGCGCACGTACACAGCTCTTGTGTGCACAAGAGCTTTAAAGTATAAACGACTATCGAACCCATATAAATCAGAAAGCGTGGTATTATTACACAACAAAGCCCATTCATAGAAGCATGAAGAGTCCAAAAAGGCACCAAAAACATAGGTGTGGAGCTAGCACAAAATTATCAAAGTAAATAACACCTACTTTAGCTAACTTAGGCTTGTCCATGCTTCAATCGTGCTCTCGCGATAAGCGTGTTCGGTTAAAAGAAATAGCAGTGCTAACCAACTGGCGTCCAGACTCTTTGGGCATCCGTTATCATCCTTCTAAACGAGACCCAGGGCTCCTGCTTGCCCGAGAAACATGGCAAACGGCGAGGTTCGCCGCAACCCCATGATATCTATATTTATATGTCTATGTTTAATTTGATTTTGGAAAAACTCCTACACCATGTTCCCGATCTTCTAGGCATGAACAACCTGTACCCATTTTAAGAAGAAGATTTTTAAGTTGTTCGTAGTATTTTTTCGTAAGTTGCTTTGATTGGTCGGCACTTAGCACATTTTCAAAAATGCCTCATCAAGTGTGTCATAAATATGCACTCATGTGTCATTTGTTATGAGGCTTTTGCGACATTCAAAAAACTGTCTTTATGATAAGAAAGAATCTTGATTCAATCACAAATTTCCAGATGCCAGCATTTAGGTAAAAGTGCTGGTACTGAAAAAAATTCTTAGATCCGTCTGCCAATTGTGCGGTTCAACGTGAATTCATAAAGATAATAAATCAACCAAAATTAATTTACATCTTTTTTTAGCCGATTTGTTACAAGCAAGATCAAAATGAAAATAATAGATTCAAGTGGAAGTTGAAAATAAAATAATTAATCAAATATAGCAGTACGAAAATATACCCAACGGAGTACTTTGGGTTTCGCCAAAAAAGATAGAATTTATTCGATGCAATCGAATTGACTCTTCTGAGCTTGTTTTGACCTGCACTTATGACTTCCGATATACCTGTATCAACTCCACATTATTTTGTCGTCCATATTTATGTAGAGTTTCAGTTTTAAATCACCATAAACACTTGAATCTCAACATATTGCATAACATAACATCATAACATCATAACATATTGCCGGTGTTGGTAGTTGGGAGGAAATTGAAATGTGCTTCAATAATATCTAGGTACCTTAAATTGTCCAAGATATCTTCCGAGATAACTTGGTGGGGCAACGTCTGAAGTCTCTTTCGAACGTTCATACCGGTTTTCACTCGTCGCTGCTCGCTTGCCCCGTTTCGTGGCCCGGTGGGACACTCGCCTGTGAACTGATGATTAAGTCAGTCTCTTTGAGAAAGCCAAGATGGAGGCATTGTTGTTGAGGTACTGTTTGTCAACTTCCTTGCTGTAATTGCCACGTATGTACGTAATTGATGTTTTTATTCACTGTAAACTGTTTTTTTTTTCTGAATGAAATTTTGAAAGCCTTTTGTGAACCAATAGGTCGGTCGTCTGCATGTGATTGTTGCCGAGCTTGCCAAGCACATCCGTTAGGAAGTTTGACAGACGCAGTTTCCTATGTACTTACAAGTCATGGAGCTTAATATTCTCTGTAGAAAATGTTCATATTTGGATACTTAATTCTGTTAGTTCCTTGATGTCTTTCCTAGTTGGTCTACTTAGAAACCCAATCACTCAATTTTATTAATGCGTTTCCCATCGTTTTGTTCCTTAGGAAAGCTCTGCGTTATTATCTGCTTCTTTGTCCCAGACAAAGATCTTAATGTTAAAATGAGAAAAGATTCGGTTTCGAATCCCTACTTGCTTGCCTTTATGGCAGTTAGTTAAATATGAATTGGGAACTGCTTGGTTGGACAATGGAAGACCTGTTTATGCTTTTAATTCTCTCGTAAGTCTCTCATCTGTGTGCATCTCCTTAGCTAGACATATAAAATTTCTTCACATCATTATCTTTTTTATCCTCAATTTTTATCACAGTTTGTTTCTTGTTTCTTCAATGGAGAAGATGAATCTCTGAACAATGTGACCCTCTGTTCTTAGTTAAGTGATTTGTAACTTAATTGACGGTCTTATTTTTTAAATTTTCAGTTTTTTAAATAAAAGGGCTGCAGAAGAGGCAAAGAAAAGTCAATGTTTGCAACTCACATCTAAAAAAACCTTTTGAGGGTACTCTTCTTAGCTTAGAGGTAAAATTTTTGATCAAAATTACAAGTATTGAGGTCTTAGAGTTCTGTTTGAATGTATGCTAAAACTTGCCTATTTTTCATAACCCTATACAACCCATATATTGATCCCTATAACAGATATCCAGTGTGTGTGGGTGGGGTGGTTGGGAGTGGGAACTGAAGAGCCAAGATTCTTTGGAAAAATCACCATTTATAATGAAGAGTTTTCATTTCTAGTTCTGTTCATATCTTTTGATGTAGCTTGCAGTTGGACATTTTGAGCTCTTATCTTCTAGTTTGATGTGTGCAGAGCCTAAGTGAAAGCCACTGGAAATCATTGAGTAGGATGATGCCTCCAATGAATTTCACGCCTGAAAGCATGAGTGGTCTGCAAAGGGTAATCTATATTTTCCTTTTAATCACAGCTGTTTTGTACCTGGGTATTTAATTTGAAAGCAGTTAAATATCTTTATCAATTATCTTTATATGGTTGGAGCATATTTTTGTCCATAGCTGCATTGAAAATGCTGTACCACAGTTGTGGGATCAGATATTATTGGACCACTTTAGTTTTTTTGACACTGATATAAGTTTAAATTACTTAAGCTCAATTAAGCACCTTGTTCTGTTTTGGATCTGCTTAAATTGCATTGTTTTCCTGACAGACTGTCTCTAGAGCAAAGTTTTGGAAATCGTTATTATTCATCTATCTCATTTTCTCACCTACAGGCCATAGAGGGTATGCAAGAACGTGGCATGGAAAATGATCCTCGTTATCAGCAGCTGCTTAATCTTGCAAGAATGCAAGGAGGTTTGCAGAACTTGCCTCCTGGAATGCCTCAATCAGGCATGTCCGGGCCTCCAGGTTTGCAAGGTCCTGGAATGCAAGGACCTGGATTGCAAGGCTCTGGATTGCAAGGCTCTGGAATGCAAGGCTCTGGATTGCAAGGCTCTGGAATGCAAGGTCTAGGTATGCAAGGGCCTGGCATGCAGCCTCCTGGGATGATGATGCCTAGTGGTGGGCCTAACTTGGCTCCAAATGCAGATTTAATGATGATTGGTGCACAACGCATGCCTGGCATGTTGACTTCTTCAATGCCACAACAAGATACTCAACATTTCTTGCCTAGAGCTCCTGTTCAAAGCCAAACACAACAACAGATGTCACTTGCCCAGCAGCAAGGACTGCATGCTCTTTCTGGGGGTTCTGGTCCTGCCCAAACTTCTTCGCAGCGTGTACAGGCATTCTCTCAAGACATGCTTCAGCAGTTTCGAGCTCAAATAATGGCATACAAGCTATTATCTAGAAATCAGCCAGTTCCTGATCCAATTATGTTTGCTGCATTAGGAAACAGATTTACTAGTGGGTCTGCATCAACCTCTCTTTCTGCAAATAGCCCTGCTCCAGCTCTGAGTATGGTATCTTCTGTGCCATCGATTGCTCCGCCAATCCCCCAAGGAGCTAGTGGTTCTGGTATGCAGCAACTGCAGCAACAGCAGCAGCAGCAGCAGCAGCAGCAGCAGCAGCAGCAGCAGCAAAGATTTGAATGTAAGGAAATATTGTGGCTGCCATCTGGTATTTACTTAGTGAAGTTATATGTGCTTGTTACAGTAAAGCTAGCAGAATGTGTTTGCTTTTGGCGAATCAGGTGTTCATATATTTTAACTTGCTATTCTTCAGAGTTTCAGGTGTTGTGCCTTTGTGACAGGACAGGTCCTCTTATATCTTAGTTAGCAGCAATGATGTGAGGCCAGATGTATCGCACAGGCCAGGTTTATATCATGATCAGCAAAGGCCCAATGTTACACTGCAACAGGGGCTCGTTCAAAATGGACCTCTTCAAAGCCCGTTGGGTGCTTCGCCTGTTACACCAGCTGCAATGAAATCCCCTCCCATCAAGCAGGAGTCGAGCTCTGCCGTAACAGCAGCCAGCCAGCAATCATTAGCTCAGCAAGCTGGAGTCAAAAAGTTGCCAATGCTGAATAGTCCCCCGAAGCCTCGATTGGCTCCCGTAGCAAAACCAGCTGGCATAGATCCAGTGGAAATTCTGAGGGAGCGTGAGTTTAGGTGAGTCATTGCTGAGTTTCTGGGTGCTGGAAGGCATGGCTTGGTAGTTGAATAAAGTTTTAGAGCCATACAAAGGAGTTAAAGCGTTACCATCAAATGTTGTTGTTTGTTTTATTGATGCATATTTTCGTATTTTTTAAATTCAGGGTTGAATCTCGGATAGTCCAGCGAATTCGTGAGCTTGAAAGCCTTCCAGGAAGCATTCCAGAGCAATTACGCATGCGGGCTATTATTGAGCTCAAGGCTCTACGTTTGTTAAAGTTTCAGAAACAGGTTGGATGCTACTTAAATAGTTTATGATTTAGTTATTCAACTTCTTAGTTATACAGCCCCTGTAAAGGTATGCGGAGTCTCAAAAACGAATCAACATGTTCTCGGTGCATTTGTCGCAGCCTTGAAAACTGCGGGGAGTTGTGATCTTATCAAAAGTCCTCTGGGATTTTATTTTGCATTGCGTCAAAACTTGATAAGATTTTTGCTGGGCAAAGGCATCGGCTTGGCGATAAACCGACTATCATGCGTGTCCTTCTATAAGCTTCGTGTTTGTCCCTTGATGTCATATGCTGCATATGCTGTATCCATGGGCTTATATTTCTGCATGTGTTGCTATGCATGTATGCTTTACCATGAAATAGCGGAGTTTGTGTCTTACCTGCAGCTGCGGTCTGATTTGGTTCTCTCAATGAGGCGGGACACTACCTTAGAAACAGCTCTCAATTCAAAGGCGTACAAGAGGAGCAAGCGTCAAACCTTGAGAGAAGCCAGGTAAGGTGATTGACGTGGTGGTTAACCCTGCAATGATGGCAGTTTCTGCAAGCCTAGAACATAGTAGTATGACATGTATTTGGGTATTCAACACTATAGTATAAGCAGTCACAGAAATGACTGTAACATAAGCACTATAATATAATGTAATTAGGATATGTCACCATTGATAAATGACACAAGGAGAAAAAATCTTAAGTATTGCGAGCTTTCGGCACTCTACTTTTGTCACCTTCAGGTTATATATATGAAATAGTTACAAAGCAAACCTTAGTGACATATATCTTAGTGATATATATATGTATATATATGTATATATATATATATATATATATATATATATATATATATATATATTAGTGAAAGAGAAGCTGAGTGAAAACTAAGTTAGGTGTTGACAGACTTTTTCTTGTTTCTACATTTATATGAAAA
>QQSS02097860.1:0-16831 GCA_003687565.2 Craspedacusta sowerbii
GTATGTATGTATGTATGTATGTATGTATGTATGTATGTATGTATGTATGTATGTATGTATACATGTATGTATGTATGTATGTACGTATGTATGTATGTATGTATGTATGTATGTGTTTGTGTGTATGTCTGTTCTAGGGTAGTTTTCTTCGATAAGCCCTTCACCCGTATCTATGTAAAACAATTCCATGAAATGTACGGCTTAAATGACTCACAATTTACTGAAGTTTAGTTCAACCGAGGTATTTCTTGTGGAGGCGCAGTGTTACAGCTTCTTCTTCACCGGCAGCTCAAAGAAAATCAGCTACGAGACCGTTCGTTGCTTCTGCCTGCTTCCTGCATTAAGTTCTCATGATAACTAAACTCGCTCTCGTGGACTTAACTACCACAGATGCAATAGCCTATTCGCGTACTGATAGCTCATGCTTCAGATGGAACTAGATTTAGAGTTCAGTGTACTATGCGACATACCTAACCTGATCAGCTGGTTGCAGATCAGCTTCTCCTTGCGATTGCCGTTCGCTTCTCTTTGGCAAACTTTTTTAAGTTCTGGGTTTGAAAATCCTCACGTGCTGTCCCTTCCTCTTTGTGAATTCTCTCCTTTCCTTGATGGAGCTGCAAATCATTTTGCACAAGTAGAAACACTTCAGACAAGCCAAAAGCATGTTTTAGAGCTCTCTTTTTGTGCGTCTATGCTTTCTTCGACAGCAAGCCAAGCAGAAGCGTTTCGTCCTACACCCTATGATTAGGCGTTCACGAGCATGTGCTCTAAGTTAATGAGACAAGGGGGTGTGACCCCTGCAAATCGTCGCGTCGCAACCTTTGCAGATGAACTATTCTGCACAGGTTGTTTTGGGTCAAACTTGTTGACTCGCAATGTTCTGCGAATTAAGCCCTATCAGCCACATCGATTTCGATTTGTAGGAAGGTCTTTCCCCTTTTGGCTACCCCCGCATACTCATGACACCGAATCACTCACAAAATTCTGGCAGCCTTGGGCAAGCGACAATGATCTTCATAGTAGGATGTAATGAAGATTTAATCTACCTTAGAGCTACTATGATACGCTTCGCTTATCTTAATAGTTTCGTGATCAGCTCGTGCGACAATGCAAGTGCACTTTGAAGAACCTGGCGGACAGTTTTCATTTGGTCGCTCATTTCATGCACTTTAAACACCTTTGAATTTTCCGTATCCGCCTGCACCAGTCTAGTTGACTTGCTGCTGTTTACACTATATCGCGCGGTTAAAGACACGATTTCTAAATGTTTTTGCTGCCTGTGGTTTTCTGCCGCACCCCGTGCTTGCATCGCGAATTCTTATTTTACTTTACAGAGGATTTCGGAATAGCCTTGCGTTGGTTCTTCCTTCGCTACCATGGCGTGGGCCGATTGCATCGACAGATGGCAATGTACTGAGCTCTCGCTTCAAGTTCCTCGGTGATTCTTCGACGCGTTTCTATAGAATCTTGTTTTCAAGCCGCCATTGGCCTTTTTTGGTTAGGAAAAATCTTTAGTTTTCATCGTGGGAAGTTCGTAGCGTGTGCTTCAAATTTTTCATCGATGAATAAAGTCGTTGGGAAGAACGACGTTGTTACATTTCATGAAGTTGGCTGGCTGGAGAGGAATAGTTGGAATAAAATAGATGGGCAATCCCAAACTTGGCAAGTATTTTATGCAAGTCTGATCATGGAAGTCTGCCTAAGTTTTTTCAATTGTTATGATCCTTAAAGCTGCGAGCTAGGTTGGACGGTCACGGTAACGTTTTAGTTGTAGTTAATTCTCTTTTGAGATAATCGGTTCATTCAATAAGTTTTTGCGAGTTGTTGAAGAGTGTCAGGCTTTATGTTCTTTGACTGTTTCCTTATTTTCAGTAATATTGAATGTAAATATCATTTAATACATTCTTTCTTTCGGAAATCAAGATATTCTCAAATGACGTTGTTACTATACTTTGTTCCTTGGCTTAGCTCTTCTTGAGAATCTATTTTAGACATGGTATTTGAGATTATGAGTAGATTTCTTCGGGTTAGAACGAAGTGTATATTTTTATTTCAGACGACTTGTCTTCAGGTTCATAATGATGTTATTTCTTGTCAATTGTTTATTGCCAGGTTAGGCTGCAGTTACGAGTTGAATTTCTTGTTCTGTTTTATTTTTGAAGTTATGCGCAAGGAAATTTTCTGCATATTGTTGAATTCAGAGTTGCTTATTGAAATGCTGGTTACTGCATGTTGTGTCCGCATTCCTTACATGAGGTTCTGCGCTTTTGGACGCGCTGTTCAATTATTTATGATAGACTTTGTGTTTTCTCGTCTGTGTTAGTCTGGCGCTTGCGTTTATGCCGGGTACCTTTTATCGTAAAATTTTCTTTATTCTTTGCTGAAATTTTCGGATGCAGGTCGCAGCTGGTTGCCGCTGCTTGTTACTATCCAGATTTGGTACCAGCTGTTACAGCGTTGCGCTTTTAACACCCGTATTAAGTGAAAGCCGGTTCCTTAGCAAGGCCTTGGACTTTACTTGAAAGCCATCCAAGTGTATGGACCTCAATAATTTTGATAATGCTTACGCTCGGTCTGGAAACGCTATGGCTTGGAGTCAAAACGTGCAAGAGCGTAGTCAGACATTGTTAATGCCTCTTTTAAATTTCAATAGGAGGCTTGCATCTTATATATCATCGCATTTCATCTTTTCCAAAAGGAGAAGTTGTTCCAAAATGATTCTATTACTGTCTATTATCAATTGTAAAGACGTCGGATAGGACATCGCCCATGGAACACGTCGAACATGGGACGCAGAAAAGCAAATCTGCGAAATGTTAAGTACAAGAACGTCACTTTGTCTACAAGAAAGGTTTATATATACATATATATATATATATGTATATATATATATATATATATATATATATTGATATATATATTGATATATTGATATTTCAGCTATTTGAGTGGAAGGCCTTTGTAGAGATGTAGTGCGTTGATTATGAGGAACCTAGATCTCATAAATTGGTTCCGCTTCTTACGAAGGACATGATGGCACGACTTCTCTTCCTGCCACCGTCTTTAAAGGTAACAAACGAGGGAGCATCGCGTGGAACACGAATCATCGCTTCTTTTACGTTGATCGTCGTTCTGGACATCTGCACGCTTGTCGCAGTCATCGGACTAACGCTGTTGACAGCTTGCGCTGCTCTTCAGATCTTTATCCTTTGAATGTGGTCTCCGGCATTGTAGGGTGTATGTAGAAGCTGTTGTTGTGCCGTGAAACCCTCCATGACTTTGTCGGGATACTGCTGCTGGAGTAATAACTAGATAATCTTCCTTTGCTGGCTCCCTCATAGATTCCCTATGAACGTGATATGGCTTGCTACATTCCCGATGGCTTCCTGGTTGATGATATCAGCGCAGCTGTTAAGGTTAGGCGATTTCGAAACTGGGAGAGTAAGGTTGGCGCAAAGTTCGTGTGCCCGATTGCAAGTGAATAATTCATGGCAGTTTTTATGCTTTGCGTGCGTAATCGACAAGGTGCATTTTAAATTAAGTCTCCAACTCGCCCCGATTTTGGTTGACCTTTTGTTTGCTGCTAGTTCTGTTGTAATTAGGAATGGAAAAAGTCGCACAATTTGATCTCGGCTGCTAGAGTGAGAGAACTAGAGAAATAGAGACGGGGTAAGTTTGTCTGACCTGAAAGAATGATCATGGGTAGCGAAGCCAGTTAAAACGCTATGCAAGCGTGTAGAGCTGGGACTTCTATATAATACTCCGTGCCAGCGCATTTTAGAAACAGAAATACCGACACCAGCAGTAACTGAAATATGTGAACGTCCCATGGACTGTTTAAACGTGATCGTGAATGTTAGCTCATTTAGACTGATTTAGATCTTTACCATTTGCTTGGATCTCTGTCGTGCGGATTAGCTCTGCTAACGTCTTTTGCGGACGAGTGGGTTTCAGACGAAACGTTCTTTTACAACATACCTGTTTCTGCCTAAAGATAGGGAACTGCTCTAAAATTAACCACAGAAGCGAAGTGGAAAGTTGGCCCTGAAACTCACTGACCTTCTGTAAGAACCTCTGAACATTTCTACCAATTAGTCACGCCATATGGTGTCTTGTCCAGGCATAGAAGCTCAAACCTCGCCTTCTCTTCCTATAAAATGCAGCAGTTTAAGGTCATGAAGACGCGTTAGAAACTCAATAATTGGAAGAATTTTCGCTCTTTTTTATCGGTTCAGCCATAGCTCCGTCTTCCCTGGATTTGAATGAATCGTTTCCTAAAGCTCTCTAAGTTCCACTATGTCGTTGGGCATGCTTGATTGAAGAAGAGCTTGTGACTAAGCCTGTTGTGACAGTTTTCCGCCTCTTTGCAAGCCCCGCGGATGCGTTACGACTGCGAGTTTTAGACGCTTGGCCAAGAGGTAGGGTCAAAAGCTCATCGCCTCCTTTGCCGATGCCATCGTAACAGAATTTTTAGATTTGACATGACGAGATACGAGTAATATGAGAACGCGTCACTAACCATAAAGGCTCCCTCGAGCTTATGAGGAAATAAATCTTGCAGAACGTTTACGGGCTCTTACTTGTACTTAATCAGCGAAAACGTGCTGCCGTCTTGATAATTTTATATTGTGCTGATATTGCTCGGTAGTCAGAGAATATAAACAAGGCAGTGCATCAAGGCCCTAAAAGGGTTGAAATTCAACTTCAGGTTCTCTCCAACACAGTCTCTGCGCCAAAGGACGTCAAAGCTCGGCAGCCTGATATGTAAGTCACGAGCTTTGATTTGAAGTCGTGAGTTTGTTAACGACGGCATTCATAAAACATTCAAAGCATTTTGCAGTTCCGTCTCCGCTTAAAGTCGCTGAACCATCGCCACTATATACAGCCAACAGGTCTTGTTCGTTTTGTGAAATTGCTTTAAAAAAAAGAAAGACAAATCGTTTCGTTTTGTAGAGCATGTTTCGATCAGCATCATTATTCTCGACTAAGACGAAAGAAATTACATCACAAACGTTTAAGTACGAGGGCGGGGCTTCAGCTAACAGTAATCTCCCGCTTGCTTATAAATATGTGAGGAATTCATTTTTTCTGTTTTAGAGGAAGCCCTAAGGAATTTTGAGCGTAAACTGAGGGAGAAGAAATTAGGTCCCCCTATGGGCGAGTCTTCAAGGCAAAGAACAAAGCTAATAAATTTTATGACGTTTCGGTCTTTGCTTGGACCATCTTCAGACTAAGCGAACAAGAATACAAAAAAAAAAAAAGCGAAAGACAAAAAGAAGCAGAGCACACATGGCTCTCAATTAGCGGGCACTCCCATTTGGAGCGACACCTGCGCAGAGTTGTGAAGCAGGCGTGAAGATCGAAATTGATGGCACTTGATGAATAGTAAGGTGTTGACCAGTTGAGCTCGGCTGTTGCTTGTGTTCCTCGAAGCGTTGGTGCAGGTGGCGGGTTGTCGTGCCGATATAGCCAGCGTCCCACTGGCCACATTGAAATTTGTAACATAGCATTTGTTGACTCATAATCTTTGGCTTCTCCTCCTTTGGTCTAAAACTTTCGCCAATTTTTCTGCTTGTGAATATTGGCTGAATTTGTATCCGTAATTTACATGCCCGATCATTTTAAGGTGCTTTAGTTTGCGCGCACTATTTTCACCCTTGTAAGGAATAATGAATGGCACGATCTCTTTGGCGAAACTTCCATCTAAGATACTTTGGCGGGCATTGCACTTTTCGACAAAGTCAAATACAATCCGGCCAAACAAAGCTGACGGGTAGGCTAACTTCAGAAACGTGCGCAAATGTTCAACATCCTCGTAAAGGTGGACCAGTCGATACTCAAACGATACGCTCTGTGAAGCATTGACTTTAATAGACATTTCTTGTACTGAATATCCGTATGACTCTCGAAGTGCAGTAGGAGAGCGATGTCCGTCGGTTAATGAAAAACCGATGTAGTTAGTATCCGTTTTGCCGTGTTAATCCACGCGCCACGGAATGAGATACCATTGTTCTGTTCCACTTCTGCTGTAAAGGACAGTGACGAATGAAGATTGTTAAGCTCACTAAGGAAATCTTTGGCCACAATTTCGCTAGGCATTATTTGCAAGGTGTCATCGACAAAGTTTGTAAAACTCGGGAAGTTTGCCTTCGTTGCTTAGCTTCTCCTTGCCGCTAACTGGAATAGGTTGCGCAAGTCAGCTCGAGAGATGCTAAGTTTATGAGTTTTATTTAACCAATCGTCCTGAAAAGCTTTGCTAACAAGGTTTTCTATCGTCTCATCTACTGGCACATTCTTGAAAAGTGGCGTGACATCTTACGACACTAGTATTTCACCTGGCCTCATAGTCTTTCCAGATAGTTCAGTCTCAACGAAAATGTCTCTTATTACATGCTCATTTGAAGCCAGTGGTTTCAACAACTTGTCTAGCCATTCCGCCAATTTGTAGTTGTATGTTCCAGTTGCGGAACGTATAGGTCTCATGGCTGGATCCTTTTCGTGTGTCTTCGGCAGGCCACGAATGTGTTCAAGAAGAGCGCCTTTACTAGCAACAAGCTTTGCGACTGGTTTGGGCAAAATCTTCTTGCCTGATTCTTGAGCTCTTTCTCACGTTCTAGCATTGGGTGATAGACTTTGGGTGGGCGGCCTCGTGTATTTGGCCGTCCTTCTCTAACCCTAGCAAACTTAGCTGTATCGGAGACTGAAGCCTCAGTGAGAGGCTTAACGTAAGTATCCTTGTCCATGATGACAACACTCGATCCCTTGTCTGGATCTGTAATCAAGATATCTGTACGCTTTCGCAGCCTATTGATGGCACGAGTCAAAGCACGTGGAGGCTTGCTACCTCTATAATCACCATAGGCGAGCGCAATCGACTTTATCGACGAAGAAGCTAAAGGTCGCTTGTCATCTGTCGGTTGTTTATCCAAGTCCCAATACCCACGCTCGAAAGATGCAAAAACATCCAGTTTGGAAACTTAAGTTGGCAAAGCAAAATTTATGCGCAGGGCCAGTTTTTCGAAAAAAGGATATTTCGACAGACTTATAAGGTGCTTGTCTATATTAAACTTGGGTTGAATCAGTCGCAAGAATTTCTTGATGTTCTTCTCGGACGTTTCAATAAAGTTCTTCCAATGTAGTTTGCTGCGTACAACAGTTATTCCCTCATGTTTTAGTGCTGAATTTTAGTTTGCTTTTTGCCATTCCTTCTGGAATTGCTTGTCCGTTGCTGAGTGAGCATTTGTAGCGTCAACTATTTACTGATTAGGGTATTCACGCCCTCGTACTTAAACGCTTGCGATGTATTTTTTTCGTAGCAGTTGAAAATGATCAATGCTGATCGAAACATGTCATAAAAAGTTAGGCGTGTTGTCTTTTTTCTAAAAGCTGTTGTGAATTTAGCGCCACTTGGACCATTTTGTAAAATTCATTTGACACCAGTTTTTTTTAAAAATAAGTTCCCCGTATTCTTCAAAAAATTATGATTAGGGCTAGTTTTAGGCCTACGGTTGTAGGACTACTGCAATTAGAGATCTTTCCTGTAGAACTTCGAATGTGGAAAGTACGCCTTCGCAGAGTGCGCACAATGAGGCGGGCGTCGCTACTGATTATGAACTTTATGTTTTCTTGTTTTTATACAAAAGTTATCAGTACACGGTAAATTCTCAACTGTTGGCTGACATACATTATTGCTACCTTTTTCTCCTAAACTAACACTAGCCTGTCATGTTCCAAATTACGCGCAATGCCGAGATTTGGCGGCTGTGTGTTAGGCTAGCTTAAGTCACTGTCCTTTATAAAAGAAAGTTTGCAATTCATTAAAAATTCCTTTTCATCGAGGATCGTCTCCTTCGCTAGGGCTAGACCCAGAGAGTTCGGGTTAGATTTAGATTTGGGGCTTGAATAGGAAAATAAATTTTAAAAACCTAAAAAAGACTATCGCTATAAGGGACAAGTGGCAAATGGCCGTCATGTTGTGTCCAAGTTGTTGAGAGAATGTACTATGAATCTGTACGTAAGAAAGCCATATTAAAACATCGGCTTAATCCGCATCGTACCTCCTAATTGCAGAAGCGATAGTAGTTATATGCCTGCACGTCTAAGCAACCTTAGGCAGCCGCACATCGAATTATTTCTCAATTTAAAACTTCGAGCTCTAAGGAAGTACGCAGCTTACCAATGCTGTGGTGCAAAGGGCCGCCGGTCATATCCTCATACGCTGCGCTCTTGAGACCTGCACCTACTGTTTCTGCCACACGCCCGGGCGATTGAGCGTACTAGAGTGCTAGTGTTCTGGGCCCATTGCCAACAGAATCTGCAATTCTTGTTTCAATTGCTAAAGGTGAAATACTGCTTCACTGTTGTGAAGTTATAAGCAAAAATTAGAAATATTTAAATTACGCTGTTTTGCCGCTTACATTATATAAAACAGACGGCATTTCAGTGTTGACCGAATGGCCGGTTGCGTTATTTTTCACGACTTTTTGAACTCGTCAATTATCACAGTTCACTTGCCATTTGCTTTATTAATTTTTCAGGTGGCCTCATTATCAAAGCAGTTCAGTACGCACTCCTAACTTCGCAGTTCGTACACGAGTAATATGCAGCTGTCTAATTTGCTAACGGCGCGCAACTGCGTTCGAGCATAATGTAGAGATTTCAAAAAAGGTAACGATGTTCGCTGTTTGATTTTGGGAGAATGAATGCCTGAAACTGAGAATTGCAGGAAACATAACGAACGTGCTTTGTATACTTCGATGGTCCTGGAGGTTAAGGACCAGAATAGCCACGAAGGCATCATCCGTGGATCCAGGACGGCACTTACACAACACCCGATAGGGACAATGTCAAAATGGTATTGACATTGTCGCTATGTGTATCGACCCATCTTGCTTTACTTGGTTTAAAGGCTTGTTGTTAGCGCTTATTTTTGATTTTCATATCTATGCCGTGTTTTCATTGTAAGCCTAAGCAAGGCATGGCTTTATGAGAGTCTGCCACTGCTCATGAATTAAGTGAAGTTCCCTAGCTCAAGTGTATGCACGAGGAAGCTATTTAAACAGATTTTGTTTGTGTAACTAATAAAGTGATTAATGGCGGTTATCTTACAAAGGGCCAAGTGTAATGCAGTTTTGGGCATGGACAAAAGATGACAGGAATCTTTAACTTTTATCGGAAAGGACTTCCCGTGGCTAGTAGTGATGCACAATCTGAGTCTTGTGTTTTCATTCTCGTACCTGCATTAACTCGTTCTTCCTGTGGACGTCAGACTATAAGTGTTTATTTTATTATTTTTTTACATTATGTCAGGTGATTTATATTTTGTGCCTGGAGCGCAATGAGTGGCATAGTCAACGTGATTTATCCCAAAGACCAAAAAAGAACTATTTTTTTTGATTTTGTCGATCTTAGTTTAGGTTTATGGCTAAGCAAGTTTGTTTTCTATTTGTAAAGATGGGTTATGTTACTTTTCTTCTGAACTTCTTTGTTGCGGTTGTTTCAGTTTTGTAAATTTGTTATGGCTATGGCTGAGGCTTCTGGTGCAGGTCTTATGGTTGGAACATGTATGGACCTAGCCCTTGAGGGTGAGCGAAGATGTAAAAGTGGTGATTGCCGAGCTGGTGTTCAGTACTTTGAAGCAGCTATTCAAGTTGGAACTGAAGACTTGAAAACTTTGAGTGCTGTGTACAGTCAGCTTGGAAATGCATATTTCTATTTGAAAGAGTATGAAAAAGCTTTAGAGTTCCATAGGCATGATCTGACCTTGGCTCGGACGTTAGGTGACCGGCTAGGAGAGGCAAAGGCAAGTGGAAATTTGGGCAATACTTTAAAAGTCTTAGGCAAGTTTGATGAAGCCATATTTTGTTGCACACGGCACCTGGATACCTCTAGAGAGCTCAAGGATAAGGTTAGATATCAATTGCTTTTGCATTTCTTTCTTTTTGGATTGTAATGCTGTTCTGCTTCATCTACTCTGCGTTCTTAGCTGGAATGTACTTTGACCCACCAAGCTACATGAACTTCCTTCCGTTACTTCCATTTTTTTGGTGATTCTCTTGATTTGTTAACTAAAATTTGGCTTACGATAAGGTGGTATGGCCTATAATGATCCCGCTTGTTTTTAGCACTGTGTATGGTGGATGTACTTCATTTAAGTACGAATTTTCCGCTCTATTTTAGTGTTTCTGTCTTTCAGAATGTTATCGTGGATGTTGCAAGCAATATGAAAATATGGTGTTAGTATTTATACAAGCGTAGAATATTTTATTTTCAAGATTGGGGAGGCACGGGCTCTATATAACTTGGGCAACATATATCATGCGAAGGGTAAGCACTTGGGACGCAGCAGGCATCGTGACCCTGGGGATTTTCCTGAAGAAGTTCGACTTGCTTTGGAACGAGCTGTAGAGTTTTATGAGTGAGTTCGTATTTATCATTGCTGTGGTTTTGGAACATGTTGTGATGTTTTTGTGCATTTCAATATCAAACACGCATTCAGGAATAAAGCATTATTGTTTCCATTGTGCCCCATTGTGTAATTAGTGATATTTTGGATTTTTTCTAGTTAAGTGATTTAGCATGTTCTGGTCTGTATTTGAATTAAAGCTCACCGGTTTTCTTGAACTTTCTATGATTCATTTTTTTCTTCTATTCATTTCTCTTTTTAAGATGAATATCTCATTTCAATGAATTCCTGCTTGGCGAACATTGATTAGTTCAGCTATGACCACTTCAAAATTAGCTGCTTTAGATGAGACCGAATGAGCTATCACTAAATTGCTTTTTAGAGCTAACCTACTTATAGTAACTGAACTTGGTGACCGTGCTGCTGAAGGACGAGCATATGGAAACCTAGGAAATACTCATTATCTTCTTGGGAACTTTGAAAAAGCTATACAATATCACGAGCAGGTAGAAGGGTTTATAAGTCTTTCTGTAAAATATTTTGCATTTTCGTATATTTGATGCATGTTTTACTCAAGCGTAGAATCGGCTGATATGGAACTCAATGCCTGGGTTGATAGGGGAGCCTAGTAGTAGTATGCAAGCAGCTTTTACAGTTTACAGTAAAAGTGGCTTGAGAAGGTGGAAAGCATGCTCAACTGGTTAATTAGATGCACAGTTACAATTCGTAGTTCAAATATGTTTGTTACTCAAGTATCAATCTTGGGTATGGCTAGGGAAGGAGTGAAAATGATTAAAATTTAATGAAAATTAAATATATTATGAGCAAATATCAAGGATGCCAAAAACCATGATACCCGGGCCAAGGGAAATACATTTTTGGACTAGAACTACTTTATGTGAAACCCCTTTATCTTTATCTCAGAGCAAATGTGTTTTAGGCGAAAATCTTAAATTACATGGTCGTGAGCGCACTTTTGTTTATTCGACTTCATGAAAGCAGCTAACCATGCAATCTGTGCTTGAGTTTGGATGTTACAATTAATAATACATTATCACGCAGTTGCCGTAGATTGAAATGTCTGGCTATAAATAATAGGTTTGGGCTCAGCATATGTAGAAATCAAGGCGAGATAGGATTTTGATTTGCTTATGGTTTCAGTGGTCTGGTACGGGAGTTTCCTTTAGTATACATTATGCATGTTAAGAGTGGGACCAAAGGAAAGGGCTATTTTCTGTGTGATCCGATTGCCTCAAAATTGAACATCCAACGTTGTAAGGCATATAGTCTTTTTATTTTGTATTAAATCTTGCGATTTTTAGCGCCTAATAATTGCTCGTGAATTCACTGACCGTGCTGCTGAGAGGCGAGCCTTCAGCAACCTAGGAAATGCGCATGTATTTATTGGGGAGTTTGAAATTGCTGCTGAATACTACAAGTAAGTAAATTATGTGTTTATTTCCATTGCAGGTTGACCTTAGCTATATTGCTGGTCCATCGTTATTTTTATGTTGATAGTGTATTTTCAGCTTGTTTTAGCGAGTACTGTAGGCGAGGAAATTTAAGCCCGTTAGTTATCGTAATTTGTCAGATGCCATAGGCAGTGCTTATTAGGACGTTCCTTTGATTATTTTCTTTTAGAAAAACTCGAGAGCTAGCAAGAGACCTGCAAGACTCGGCTATTGAAGCGCAGGTACGTCCTTACATTTTTCATTATTTTGTACATTGTTGCCGGGTGTTCGAAGTATCAGCAGACTTTTTCTCTTTCGTTATCTTCATCTTCATTTACACGCAACTGATATTTGATCCTGACTAGATAGGTGGCCATAATTTATTTCCCAGAGCGCTGATTGACAACAATAGCATATGCATTTCTCCTTTAAAATGGTAATCAAAAGTCTCTCAAGATATAACAGATAGACATTCTCAGTAGTCCTGATTATCCCTCTCCTGTTCAGGCTAATTCCTGCAATACCAGAACAAATCGGTGCCACTTGCGATTGCCAACCGAAAACTTAGAATAAACTCGCTTCGTTGTTATTGGTGCAAGAGACATAGATACCGATCGAATACAATTGACAGAGATCAGGTATGGAAATTGAAAAACGCCTGAAAATCGCTAAGGTAATATTGGGGACAATTTAGTGTACAAAGTCTTATTCTCGGATTAAGAGTTCAACGAAGAAGCATGTACTCGTATTTCGTAAAAGTAATCAGAACGTAATTATTGCCAAGCGCAACAACAAAAACAAAAATCCAAAAGTAAAAATGGCCTACATAAAATAGCCAAAATATTGAAATAATTAAATTGAAAGTACCCGAAGAGCGATACAGAGTACTATTTTTTTGTTGTTGTTTTAGTTCGAATACGATCGGAACGTAATCAATTTAAGTTTACTAAAATAAGGAGCAAATATCTTATGCCAGAATCACAGTTGCTTGAAGATAAGACTCAAGCGAGTTAGCGTCTGTTGCAGTCAGTTATAACAAAGATTCGTGCGCAAAACAAAAGAAGTTTCTACGAGAATTATGAAAACGTATTTTTCTTTTAATGTGCTAAACAACTACTATCCTGCATTGTAGTCTTCTGGACAGAGCTCATCGGGATCAGAAGTCAATAGTAAGCAAGCACTAACTCAAGCTTACCACGTCAGTATTAAACTGACTAGCAAGCATCTGAAGTCCGCCAAAAATTCAAATATTTCATTAGATCTCGAAGCATTACACAGACCTAACAGGTATAGATAGAAATCAACTCCAAGCGGGGAAATAATGCCGAAAAATTGCATATTCAGTAAAGGAGAACGAAGCCATATGTACATGGGGTTGTTTGAATGCGTATATAAATTTGATGAGATTTTCAATAGTGTGCTGCTTAGTCCGAGCATCGATCGGCTGAAAGATGGATTTTCTTAGATTCTGTCTATTTTTTCAATCCGTTAGCGTTCGTTGCTTTGGTTGCACGTGCGTCCACAACATCCCTGTCTAGAAGGAAGTTCTTTCATTTGCAATTGTTAGCTTTGGCATCCCTAAGCCCTCGTCTCTTTGATGTATATTTATTTTGGCGATTAAAAGCTTTAATGAGTGTCTATTTGAAAATACGCGAAGTGCTTGTGTGTGATTTCGGTGTTCTGACAGGTCTATTGTTCGATCCTATAGGCTTGCTACAGTTTGGGTAATACCTTTACCCTGCTGAAAAATTATGAGATGGCTCTGGAATACCACCAAGCGCACCTCGTGTTCGCAAAGGAATTATGTGACCGGCAAGTCTTTTACTATTTTATGTCGAAAGTTTTGTTACGAAAACTGCTGTATCGTGCTATGTAGTTGTCTAGCGACAGCTTTTTCTCCTATATTCCTAATTGATTTTAGACTATTTTGGCATTTGTGGCGGTGAATTTCCTCTTTGAGTTGATTATTTTTGCATGTAAATAGAGTTGTGAATTTTTATCTGTGATTTTCAGAGTGGGTGAGGGTAGAGCCTATTGGAGTCTTGGTAACGCCTGCACTGCACTAGGTAGGCACAAGGCAGCCCTAGAATATGCCGAGAAGCACCTGGAAATTTCTAAAGAGGTGAGCTCTTAGCGTTTGGGTGATGGCCTAGTTCTGCTGGCTTTTTTACAAGACTAGTTTCTTTCCTTAGTTGATCTATGGACTTCAGCGTGCAAGTTGTTGGGGCTCAATTTTATTTAAGCGATGCGCCTCAGTAAATCTGTTGACTTCAAGAACCCTTGAGATATGCCAGACTCCCTCCTCGCTCAGGGAGCTTTTGTTGCAGTTTCTCAGGTTCAGGTTCAGGTTCAGCCTTCGCGAAATAGACATGCTGTAAGGCGTGTGTTCCTTATCTGCGTTTTGACCCTTCATTAAGAATACTTGGCTTGAGGGATGCGTGCTTCACCATGCTTGGCAATGCAGCAGCTAGTATTAAACAAGGTCTATACAGTTGCTAGATTTTTAGTAATTATAGCGCTAGCAATGATAAACATTATTCCTATTTTCTTATTCTTTCCTTGTTCCGCAATCATAAATGCCATTCTCGTATCTAAGAGTGTACATTAGAAAATCTAGAACTGTAAGCTAGCAAGGTTGATTAGGTTACTATGATATTGGTTACGATTATTGTTTGATGATGATAATGATCAGGATGCTAGACAGTAAAAAATCTGACGAGAGTTTAAGGAACCTGTGTTATGTCATTTGGATCGGATTGCTTGTTCGAAAAGCCTCTGGTCTTTTCGCGCGCCGCGACTGTGTCGTTGAGTTTGCCTTTCCGTGTCGTTCTAACCAGGTGGGTGATCGAACGGGCGAATTGACTGCTGAGATGAACATAGTGGACCTGAAAGCAGCGCTCGGCCTACCAGGGGCCGCTACTAAAAGGTGCGTGTTGTCTATCTGGGCCTGATCGTGGTATGTATGCAGATATGCTTGTGAGATAAACATTTCAAGAAACCCACGGGCACAGCGTTCTGTCTCTCGTCTCGTACTTAAACGATAGTGGCAATTTGTCTGCAACTGGTGCTGCCGTACTAGTCGTTTTTTTAAACGAGAGCCAACATTTTTGTCTGTTTGCATGCGATTGTTAATGGGGTGCAGTTGCTGTGGTTCTTGTTCTAGTACATGCGCAGTAGGGTGTCCCATATTTTGGTCGAAATGAAAAAACTGCAGGTTGCGCAGTGTTTTCCCGTTGCTGCAAGCTCGGTGATTCGTAGTATAGCATTTAATTTGATGATTGAAGACAGCTTGATGAAAGAACTGAATTCTTCAATTTTGTTTTTACGACCTTATGAAATGAAAAGTTAGGGCCACCCGAGTTTGACAAACACGGACGCAGATATGCAACTGGATTATTTTCACATGTCCCTTCGGCATCTCCTTATTAAATGCCTTTCTGGAGTTTTTTGGCAGCAAGCAGACGATTTTTATTCATATGCGCCGATTCCTGGCCATCTCATCATCTTGAATCGACCGGAATATCTTTCGGCAAAACGCCATGTTTCCTGCAGCTATTTAAAAGCTTTTTAAGTCTGGCTGCATTCAAACTAGTTGGTAGCTGGGGCTTTTCAAGATGAAAATATTTGGGTTTCTCAAACCTCATGAGTTTCCTTATGAATGCTGTCTTGTCCTCCCACTTCGAGCTCTTTGTCATCTAAAGAAAGGAAAAGGAGCTGTTCTTTCAGATGCCAAGTGTATGGCAGAATGCTTTTAAGCTATTTCGTACATATCTTGGTTTGTGCCTCAAATGCTATCGCCAACGCTTCCAAATCGTACGGAGAACCCCTAGCTATCGTCAGGATTCGAGAAGCCATGGTGCTCAACATGTTGAAATGAAGAATGATATCTTCATAAAAATTTCTTTCTCCTCATGATTTTAGTATTTGTCTAAATATTGTATTTTTTGATTTACTAGAGAGAAACACTGTTTCGTTATCATATTTCAATTGTTTCTAACATGGTTGGTTGGAAACTGGTTTATCAAATCTTTAAGTAAATGAGATGAACTCCGTGGACTGTGGGATAGGTCTTCTTTTTGCCGCCTTTCTTCTTGGATCATTATCGTACTTGTTATATGCCATTTTACACTAGAATCTGAAGGGATTTCCTCACTGCGGTAGGACAGGTGCCAGGTGTTGGTGGTAGTACGCGAGAGCACGAATAAAATGTGAGCCACTTCGTGTAGTCAAGTCTATTTCTGAACATCTCTCGCTAAGTACGTGGCACAATGGGTTACGTGATATTATGTATAACCTAGGTTACCTAGCATCACAAAGAAAAACAATTCGTTATGCAACTTTTTTACATATCGAAACGCGCCACTCACGCAGAACTAATAAGCATAATCAAGATGCGAACTGGTTTTGCCAAGCTACTGCCACATCGACAAGTTGCGAATTTGATCACCGTCCCTCGCTTGCTGATTATATATATATATACATCATATATATACAAATTGAAACCATTATAGAATGGGTTCTTTCTATAATTATGAATACCTTGAAATTAGTCTAAAATTTTGCGAACATCAGGCTTTTCCTAGCGTCTTTGGGTTACTTGAATCGCTTTGGCAAAAACCTGCGCACTTAGAATGATCTAAAATTGAGAACGCACTAGGTTGCTTCAGGTGGGTTCTTTGGTTCAACTGCGCCTTTCTTTCGTTTAGGCAATCGTTATCAACGCCGTCGCTGCTGCCCGGGCAGGTCCAGGAGTTGTTTAGTTCAGGTAAAAATAGTTTGTTTATGCTTCTTGTTTCTTGTTGGTGGGCAATATTATTTGCCATGAGGCACCTGTCTCCTTATTACCGCTTTTTCTTAAAGTAAAACTGCTACCCTCCACTTACCTACCTACCTACGTACCTACCTACCTACGTACCTACCTACCTACCTACCTACCTACCTACCTACCTACCTACCTACCTACCTACCTACCTAC
>QQSS02097971.1:0-16830 GCA_003687565.2 Craspedacusta sowerbii
GTATTCGTTCGCTCTAACGGCATGCAAGTGACCTGAACTGCCGGTACTGCGCCTCGGGTCTCTCCCAAGGAACTGAGATATTTTACAGGGAACTGCATGTGGCCGGGCAAACCGTGCAGTAGATCTTATGATCATAGCCACGAAAATTTTCATGCTTCGCACAACCTACATACATACATACATACATGCATGCACATATGCATTCATACCTATGCTGCCAATGTAGCTAAAATGAGACGCAGCCTTGGATCGCGATCGGAAATTGATGTTATAACCTACGGCTGCTCTGCGCACTTGCTGAATTTACTTGCACAGGACATGGAAATAGAAATTTTAAATGGCACATTGTACATGTAGTCAAATATTTTAGAAACCACCAATTTGCTTTGCCAGAATATCGAAAATCTAATGGGCAGAATCTTGTTACGCCTCAAGATACACGCTGGAACACGATGTGTGAAGGTCTAAAGGTTTACCATAGCAGACGTTGTAAAAGTGTTGAAAAACCTGGAAAGGTTTCAACATTAGTGGTGAAGTTTTGGGAACTATTGTGCGTCTGCTGACCGCAGTGGCGTCCTCTGCTGGCGTCGAGCTTGTGCTTGCATCATAAGGCTTAGTACATTCCAAGCTGAGAAACAGACTTGGGACAGACAAGGCTGCGGAACTTTTCTTATTTAAGGCAATTAACCAGCAGAATACAGCATTTGACGATTAGCTGCAACAGTGTATGTTTTGAAAAATTATCTTAGTTTAGTGAAGTGATTTACATGTTGTTTACATTTTGTAACTTTTAGACAATTAGGCCAATGGGCATTATGGACTTCGAATCCAGTCAGGCTGTTTTAATCAGACAACTAATTCAATTAATTGCAAACTTTTTTGACCCTGGTGCGATTATCACTGCAGAGAGACTCTTCGCACTACACATTCTAGTCAGTGAGTGAAAAGTAATTCTACTGTGAATTGCGATGACATTGATAATAGAGATAGACTGACTGATAGGGATAGAGAGTGGAGACGAAGTAATTCTGCGTGTTTTACTTGTTTTGAACTGCTAATGACAAGGCTTTATGAATGTAATTCGTATTTATTTGTTGTGTATTCTGCCTAAAAGTTACAGGAAGATAGAAAAAGAAATTTAATTGTTCAAAAGGAGGACGACGGTACACGAAAAACAACTCCAAAGCGAGGTGCTCACCGCATCATAAGGATTTGATTCCGGCTCAACATAGCCATACATCTGCAAAAGCTCAGCATTTCCAAGTTTGCCAAATGTGTTGAAAATTTCGCAACCCTAAACACAAAAAGGCTTTTTATTTTAGTATACACTTTTCTCAATCGACCAACGAGAAACATTACAAATGTAAAATACCATTTTGCTGACTGAAAGCCTTATTCTTTTTAGCTTGAGGAAGATCATCAGTTCACACCATAAAACATTCACTGTACTACGCATGGAATCTCTTATTCAAGATCGGTAAAAAAAAAAATTCCTTTCCCAATCTTGAGTAAAGTTGAATTCGCTGCATAAATAAGCCCGGGATACCCACAAATCAGGACCAAAAACGAAATCAATAAATGCGATGGCATGGCAAAACTTTCTTTGAAACAACGCATACCTCTTCTATTTTCTCAAGAGAAACCATCTTTAAATGATCTTCTTCGTACATTAAGTGGGCATTATTACTGCTGCGATGATTTAACAAGTCAGCCATTGGAACCATGCATGGGGCATCCCGGTTTTCAGTAAAGCTGTACGACATCACAAACGCTACCATTCTTTTATACAGGCTAAGACTGTACTTCTTTGGACTAAAATAGATAAGTAATAAAATGCGGAGGAGGTAAAAATTTAATGACTCTTTCCCAGGAACAAGGGAGAGATGGGAAGGAGAGAAAGAGAGAGAGAGAGAAAGCGAGAGAGAGAGAGAGACAGAGAGCGGAGGAGGAGGAGAACAAAAAGGGAGATGGAGAGATGCTTCAGCACCGTAATAGCACAATGCTCGTAAGATCTCTAGGTGGCAGTAGTACATAAGAATGCAGAAAAGATATGCAACTGAACTGCAACTCAACGGCGGTATTCTGCAAACTTTTGACAGCTTACCTTCCCATAACATGACGGTACCGGAATAGAAACGGAACAATGTAATGCCTGTACTCATCTTCGATATTCTGCAGGTCACGCTGCACTTCGCAAAACACATTCATTCCTGAAACAATGGTACTATCAAAAAAAGACGTCCAGCAAAGTAGCACAATACTTGCACGAAAGCAAGACATACCAGGCCGCTGCAGGATGAACACCTTACGGATGCCTCCAAACACGAACAGCAAACAACAGAACGCTATCGAAAAATCCAGAGCGAGGAAACAAAAAAATAAAAGCCAAACATTTGCAATCTGGTTATTCCGAATCCTACCACAAGCTTGCCTTCTTGTAGCTAAACGTTAATATTTCGATTTCAAATTCTAAATTTGCCATGCTAGTGTAGATTACAGCTATTTGCAAGAAATGGATTTTGAAATGATATTCTTCTACAGTACCTCCCAACTCGGAAGCCCTTTGTTCTTCATTCCAAAACATAGGGTGACCAAAATCTTCCGACTTTGGAAGTAAATGCAAATAGGGAGACCAAAACGAGTCCTTCTTGTGATACTCATACATAAGCGTTAACAAGAGAGGTATCCATCCACTTGTCTCATCCAAGCTACAACAAAAACAACTCTCTTGTTCGAATATCCATACAGAAACAGACAGTGGGTAATAATAATACCTTCTTATATTAAGTTCTTAACAGTCAAGTTGCTCAAAAAAACTTAAAATAAAAAAAAACTACACATCCTGGTATGGAAAGTACTACAGCAGCCTGTGGATCACAATAAAAGCCTCGACCAGATACCTGCTCTGATAAAAAAAGTTATACTAATACTGATCCTAATTTTAATAACGATGCCAGAATTTATATGACATCTGTTGCGCTTATTTGACAAAGGCAAACAGGCAGTCTTGTCCGGAAAGCTTTGCTAGCGAAGCAATACTTATGTAAAACTGATTCTGTAATAATCAAATAGAGAAGAACTAATGCACACCCATAGGTAGCAACTGCTACTATAGAGCACTGAAGAGACCCAGCACAATTGCAGAGCTCTTAGATAGCAGCCCATTGGGGCTTCATTCAAGAAAGGCACCAACGACATTGGTGCTTAGGTTCCGCTATAACCTCCTTTAACTAGATCTTCCTATAGAAAATTTAACAACAGCAACAAAAAAACATTGGTCAAGAGGTCAAGCATTGACAATCACTCCAAAAAATTCTTCGGAGGACATAAAATCGCAAAAGGAGGGCTACTAGCCCTTTGCAAAACTAAACATCGTGTAACAACAATGGCATATAACTAATAAGTTAGAATTTTTGATACCGTCTGGCATATACAGTGAAATGCCAGACATAATCGTGAAGCTACTTGTAACGGTATCTAGACTTTCACTTGGGACCATTCTTGATAGTAAGCTATCATTTCCTACCTTCTCCCTTCTTCGTCTAGCCACATATCATAATCTTCGATCTGCTCAGCAATTGTTCCATTATCAGAGTGTAGCAAAAGCTTCCGGGGAACACGGAAAAGAACTTCCCCCTTCTTAATGTCTTTATAGGCAACAAGACCGTAGCGGTGAACTGTCCCTCTGTGCATGACTTTGACCTGAAGAAAAAAAGCATTCATTTGGGTAAAACTTCAAACATAACACGCGAAAGATCAAGTACATCAAGGAGTCATTTCAAGTACATGATATTCACTGAAAGCCATTAGCAGTGCATATACACAGACATCCGTGGCATACTGCATCAGACTTCTTCCAATTTTGCAGCAGCTAAAATAGCAATGCGCACTCATTTTCTCCATCTCTCAGCATGCAGAAAACATTTAGCACAATACTAAATTCTGCGGGCAAGGCAACGTCAGCTAATCAGTCCTTATATCGAAACAAAACTTGATGACTTAAGTAACCACCGCTGCAAATCCCAAGACACCTCACTTGCCTAGCCAAGATCTCTAGATTTTATTTACTATGTCATATCTGATTGTGCAAACGAAAAAAATCTGAAGCAAAATTTCACCATGCACATCTCAACAAATTACCGATATTACAGATATTATAGAAAATATCTACACTAAACCTTGCCTTGGTCTAAGGCTCCATTTCATAATCAAAACTATTGTTCCATAAAACTTACATTAAAGATCCAATGCCGAAATATTTTTAGGAAAAAACACTGTTCATATTTACGGGTCACTTATACTTTGTTTATCCCGCCCCGTTTCCCAGCACATGCGTGAAGCATGTAAGTAAGTAAATAAGCAAGTTAGTAAGTAAGTAGGTAAGTGAGTAAGTAGGTAAGTGAGTAAGTAGGTAAGTGAGTAAGTAAGTACGTAGGTAAGTAAGTAAGCTAGGTGAGCTAGTAAGTAAGCTAGGTAAGTTACTGTGGAGTTTGCTGGGAGCGTCTCTCGTGACGTGCAATGCGTACGTGAACGGCATGGGTACGCACCGCAATGGGACCTGCTCCGCGCCAGCGCAGACTGCATGGAGCCTCGTCAGGCTTGACTTGACATACAGCTTCCGCCTAACACTATTTTTGTGTTGCACTATCCGCTGCTATCATAGGCTATGCAATGTTATGCCGTAGTCATGCCGTTGCACAATGTGGTTGTGCAAGCGCGGGTGTGCCATAAATAGCTGTGCGATGTCCTGCATATAACTATATCCTGTTACTCTATTTTTTTGATCACATATGGAAATACTTAGGCACGCTTTTGTTATGTTAATTACTCAGTTATTTGATCATACAACGACAATACTTCGCTTACATGAAAACGTGTATTTATAGGTAGGCATATGATTAGATAGTCAACACGTTTAAGATCTTCCGAGACGTAGAGAAAGGACAACGGTGAGACTTTTACCTTAAATATTTTATAGAATCTTCGCTTCCATATCGAATGTCAGGTCTGTGAGGTCTGTGTAATTTAGTCAACCATTGTTACGGTTTTATTATAGTTCTACGGTGACGATGTGTCAAAAAAGAATCGGTAAAGGAATATGAGGCAATACGTCGGGCTTTTCCTTTATGCGTCGATTATCAACAAACATGTGAGTAACCTCCCTCAAAAATTACGCACTAGGAATTACAAACACTCTAAGCAAACACTAACAGGGTAAGTAGTTGTAGGTGAAAAATGTATACGAGACAGAGCATGACAGAGAAAATCCATAAAACCATGAAATAAGAATTAACCTCAATCACATGAATTCACATTCAGAGACCACTTCTTATTTTATACTATCCCGAAAACATTTGCATTCCAACAAACGCTATCTAATATTCATTTCTATGTACCGTTCGCACCATTCATTTAATCTTGCTGTATCGACTCTCAGCAAGTTATAGCCCAATCAGATTAAAAGTAATAATTTTGCATGATAGCTGTAATTGCAAAGGAGACCACCAATACAACCAATTAATAATATACAGTTCAATTAAAAAGCAAACAAGAATCTAGAACTTCATAACACCAAATTATGATCATATTGTGAAGGCCTACTGTCTGTGATAACAGTTTGACTGCACGACCTTCATAACACACATTTATTAAGAATGGCCTTCTGACTGTCAAACAAAAGTGTCATGAAATAAAACGATCTTTACAAGAAAATACAGATTGATTTTAAATCAAATAGTAAGAAAAATATAGACATACTTTTGGTGACATTTGAAGCCTGTTTGCAGAGCACCAACTCAAGAATGCTTGAAGAGTGCCCTGAAGATCTATTTCCTGATCTTCAATGATATCATGGTCAGGCACATCTTCGCTGTCTATGTCTTCAACAATAGTAACTTCATCATTTACCAAAACCTTAGATCCACTAGAAGCAACCAGTGAGTCTGCAGGGCTTAAGCAGACTTTGTTCATGGTGACAAAAGACTCACTTTCACATGCTTCATGTGCTATTAAGACAAAAAAACGCAATCAAAGTCAAAAGAACTCCAATTTTCACAATAAAATGACCTTGCACATAACATACCAATAGAAAGTGATATAAGATAGTTTATTAAATTTATATTAAATACATGCCATATCTCTCATCATATAAAACAATGCTTTCAAGGAACAAACCACACTTTCAAGTTAACTTTAGAATGATCCAATAATGTTAATCCAAATATTTAAAATAAACTAATAATGATAACAACAATAAGTTTTTTTCCAAATACATGAACTCTGGACAAGTTAAAGCATGCAAAACACCTCTTTTACAATATATGCTAAATCTAAGTATCTAAATCCATACCCCCCATTTCAGAATTACATAGACTTCGACCTTGATCTTGAGGCTGTTTATGGGTTTCATCCATCTCATGTATATTCTCTAGCAAATAAAACACTTCAGCTATTCAGTTGAAAACAAAATCACATAAATGTACTCTGCGTATGCTCTGCACTTGTTATAACCCAAATTTAGATTTCATAAATTACAGTTACACATTCAAGTAACTAATATATATAATTGAAAATACAGATTGTGGTTGAGGGTGAATGAAGAAGGGAAACTGTATGACATTTAAAAATGGGTCAGAAAGGAATTTTAATTTTGGAAGCCACATGCTGTCAGGCTTTAAAAGTCCAAAGCTGCAGAGCACATACGCTATGCAATTCAGTCAAGTAAACAATAAATTGCAAACAATCTCCAAACGACAATTATAACTTCAAAGGAAAAAAAGATGCTCAAAGATCAACATATGAACTTAAGGAATACTTAAACTTAAAAACAAAAAATACAACGCTTTAAAATTATCTGAGCAACGAAAAAAGTATAGAAACTTTAGAGCTATTCTTTATAACAGAGGACTGATATCTTCACTAACTTCTTGAAATTTTTGAGTAAGTTTATCATATTTCCCAAATATATTGTCCAGACTTACTAATTGTCTCCATCTTGTCGAAAACACTTTCATTCCATTTATGACTTACAAAACCACACTCCTACAACACCTTATATATAATGGGGTCATTTACACAGAGGCACTCTTGTATCAACAAGAACAAGAACAGTGCAACAAACCCAAAACATTGTGATGACTCTTTTCATTCTTTTGTTTTTAGTCAATCTGGCATGACACTTAGGCTGGACACTTAGGTTGCAATACAGGTGAATCAAAGTAACATAGGGCAGATTTAATTAAGTCCATTAAATACTTTGGCTTAAGTTCACAACCTACGCTAAAGCATGAAGACCGTTCAGTGATCATTAAACGAAAATGACTGTTTCATCTTTACTTTCTTTTCGATTAAGATTAGAATTTTTTTAAAATCACATTTTATGTTGCATCCAAAGCATCGCCATATTACAAACAATTTATATAATACGCCACATTACTACACAATTAATATCACTAGCTACAGTTTAAAATTGCCACTTAGAATGGCCTATTACATTATAAACTCCACATTGCTCTATTTCAAAGGAAAGTACTTGCTTTACTTATGATGCTACTATGAGCTTTAAGCTCACAGTAACTAATCTAATCCGTAAAAAACTTGACACCTGCCCAGCAACAACTTTCTTTACCATAAGATTTGTTGCACTTTTCATTGCTCTTGCTACATCATACTGCAATTCTGAATTATAATTTGCTGCCCCATAAGCTGGTATTTTTGTCTAAAAAACTCTGCTGAAATTACAACTTAATCTTACCTATAGCCATTTTGCGCTGCATATCATTTTATTTTAAGGTTGTGTGACTTCATCTTGCACGGGAAGAAAAATTAATGTTTCTTAATGATAATATAATTTATCACATTACTAACAATTAAATATCACAAGGCAGAGGTGAGAACTACAGCCATGAAAAACAGAGTAACAAAATCTTGCAAGACAGGCATCCATAACAACATATTGAGATTTAATCAAAGCAAGCTTACCACAATATAATCTCAATGTGATTTTCTTGTGCGCCAATGATGAAAAATGGCATCATCAGCTATTCATGGATTGGCAACTAACAGTTGTAGTACTGTGTAGGATCTAGCATACATTACCACAACTACTAGCGCTAAACACCAAAAAATTTCGACTACATATAAACAGCAATTTACTTTAAGTCCTGGTGTTCATCAATAATTAATTTTTTACCTCGGCTCAATGAACCTATTGCCAATTTTCTAAACAAACACATGAGCACAAGGTCTGAAAAATCTGAAATACGAAGTTATCAACAATTAAAGAGCATTGGAGCACTCATTAGAACAAAACCACAAAAGATTACTCCTAAATGCCATGAAAAGGTTTACACCTTATTTTAATTGAACTTGCATGCATCATCATGATACCAGCATAAGATAACAGTGGGATTTTCATTCCCATCACCTTTGAATGAAAAGGAGTTATTTCTTTCCCTAGAGACTTAGTTCATTACATTATGGACTGAAGGAGGTTTAACTTTAAATGTAACTCCGCCAAGATTGGAGAATCAAAATAGCACAAACTTCGGTCTCCCGGGAATGCATGAAGTTTTCTAGCTTCTAAAAGTAGATCTCAGACATTAGACGAAAACCTTTCCGCAATCCCTTGCATAAAAGCATGCCCGAAGCAGCCTACCACCTTCCACAGCCTCCACGCGAGTTCGGTGGGCAGCCGGGAATTAGGAAAAAATTTGTGGAAACCCCATTTGGCGAACCTCCTTAAAAGACCTTACCAGCAAACTGTACGACTTCTTCGTCTGCTGGGAAGGTCTTCACGAAGTGTCGCTTGATAACAAGGGCCAGTGTCATGGCAGTTTCAGGATCGTCGAAGCATCGACAACGTGTGGAGCCTCACCTTAATCTTTAGCTCCTAGGCCACGCAATATCTGACAACTGGCTTCGTCGCTGCCACTGACCTACCCCGTAAGCTGAAAGTGCTTTATTCCACACGTAACCACAATTGCCAAAGTATAAACGGGATTTTAAAAAAGTTTTTCCAACTTCAACGATAGTTGCGTTTACGCGAACAAAAAACCTTAACAGATCGTATTGTTGGGTCATCAAGCACAAACAAAAGTGGCACATCGACATCGTGCAACGTATGGCGTGGAAAGGGTCTCTTTCTGTGTGGGTTCACGAGTGGTATTGACAAAACTCAAATGAAAAAGTCTGGAAGGTCCTGTTACACAGTTTGTGGCAAGTTTCGAGAGACGGCTTGGTTTATGCTGCGGAAAGTCGCACGCACAAATGTGGGTTATACAAGTGCTAACCTGAACCATCTTTTTAATTGCCATCGCTTGGATGTTATACACCATCCAGGCCAAAGCAAACTTGTACTCCACATTGCTAACAGCAAAGATTGCCATTTCAGTAGGAACATGCAAGTGACTATCCTGCAGCTTCGTGTCAGTGGCCCAGATGAGCAGTTGCAATTCAATGAAAATAGGTGGATAACATGACTACAAACATTGCACACTAAAGGCGTGCATGATTGGGTGTCACAAATGGCAGAGACTTATGCTTAGTTACTTGGCTAATGTTATATTGCTTATTCTATTTTTTATTTTCCAGTTCCATTTCTTTATTTATTGACTTTGCTTTAATAAGGCTTCACGCTTTATTGGTACTATCTATCTAATGGGCGTACCTCATCATAGTTCTTCCTGGTGCTAAGTTAAACCGACAAAAAAAAAAACTTAGTTCTGCTACTGCTTTTAGCTAATTCTGACTTTGAAATGGTCTTGCCCTATAGTCACCCCTACACATCAGCAGTAATTTACTAGAAAATCCGTGGAAGTCATTTCAACGGTTTGGGTTACACCTTATTATCGCTTTTACATATACGTGTTGAATGTGTGTTGAATGAAATCGCAAAGACAGCAGAAAAAGGGTGTGCTTGCATTATACAAACATGGAGACGGCATCATGTGGCAAGCTTGAACGAGGTAGCATGAGTTGGTCGCACCAAATGCGTGGCCACGTCGACCTAGGCGCAGCAGTTTATAGCTGTTGCGCCTAGGCCTACCACTACGATAGATTTTGTGCTTAATGGGTCAAAATCTCCGTGACCAGTGCCACACAGCTGATGACCCAGGTCTTTGGGTTGCATGGATTCTTTCCATGTTCTCACATTATTATTTCTGGCTTCCAGTGACATCCCTGAAGGAAGGGTGACTGCAGGAATATTCTTGCTACGCGTGAGCTGTCCGCTCTGGCTTGCGCTACGGGAAACAGTGGTTGTGCACGATCGGTTTATAACGGCGCCTATTGGCCGTATTTATGCTGGCCATGTGTGTGCAGCGACAGTGGCATGCCCCTTGGGACATTTAGGGGTCAAGTCCGCGGACGTCTGGCAATACCAGAACAATTAGTAACCCCCGGCCCATCCAGAAGCGCAGTTTGCACTTCTCCCAAGGCTCATGTGGCCACTTGCTATATACGAGATTGCTCTGTCAAGTGGAAGCAATTGAGATGAAGATCAGCAAAGCCTTCAGAAAGTGGCTAGGCGTGTCAAAGTCACTCTGTTCGGGGGCATTTCACCTGTCAAGTGCACCGCTGCAGTTCCGGCTGTCGTCAGTGGTTTAAGAGTACAAGGTGGCAAAGGTGCGGGTGCAGACTGTCTTAACGGAGTCAAAAGATCAAAGAATAAGAGAAACCCCCTAGAGTTAGCTGTTGAAAAGAAATGGTATTTGGAGCAATGCGTAGACCTGACTGAAATCATGGCGAAGCATCGAGATGGTGCAGGACTCACAATGAGCCTGGGTGGCCAAAAAATGAGACGTTGGTCGGAGGATGGTGCAAGGGGGAGAACGAAGCTAAAATTAGACGAAGTCCGGGAATTGGAGGAGGAACGGCGCATAGCAGAGGCTGCTCCAGAAGGCAAACAGGGACGGTGGCTCAACCGGAACGACGTAGATGAGCTGGAGCTTACCTGGAGTAGCATATGGGAAAGAAGTCAGGGCAGTCTAAAGAACCTGATGCTGATGGCATTAGATGTTTATCCATCGCCGGCAAACCTCGTCCGATGGAATCTGAGCAGAGGAGTTCACTGCAACTTATACGGAATATATGCTAGTTTACACCAGATTCTCGTGGTTTGCCCTGTGACTCTGGCAAAAGATTGGTACACCTGTAGACACAACCAAGTTCTGGAGGTAGCTATTAAGGCTCTACCGGTTCTGGAAAGTAGATAGCGCAGAATCAACTTTGGTGCTGAGGGATCGGCGGCCTGTTAGAAAACAAGATAGTGAATAGGGTGAAAACGCGTCGATGGGAAGTGCGAGTAGCTAAGCCTTGCCCGAACACGTTGTGAGCTCAAACCTTAGACCCGACCTGTTGCTGTTGAGGTAAGGAGTAAGACAGCCTTGCTGGGCGAGTTGACTGTTCCTTGGGAGGAGAACGTGCAGGATACCCACGAACAAAAAGTACATGGAACTGCAAGTGGAAATAAACAGGGCAGGATGGGATTCCGAAGTCTTTATAATTGAGATCAGCTGTCGAGGCTTTGTGTGTGCTTCAGGGCGAGTATTTTTGAGGAAAGAGGGAGTGGAATGAGGTCAAGCATGCTTGGATTAGACGGCATCATCTGGCAAGCTTGAGTGAGGTAGCATGAATGGATCGCACCAAATGCATGACCATGTGGACCTAGGCGCAGCAGTTTATAGCTGGTGCGAACCCAACTCTGTGATTCTGTGCTCAATGGGTCGAAATCTCCGTGATTAGTTACGCACAGCTGAAGACCCAGACCCTTGGGTTGCAGCGATTCTTAGCAATATCTCATATATATATATATATATATACGAGAAATCGCCAACCAGAGTTAAATACTAATATGGCGAGTAAAAGGAGATCCGCGGGTCAAAATGCGCTGATATCTTCGACACCAGTTGTCGCTTCGCTAGGTACGCGTCTGTATAATCCAAACGCTACTAAAGCACTCCTCAAAGAGACTAATAACAAATTGTTTAAGTGTTGTTCGAAATAATTTGCTAAAATTCATCTGTTGAATTTTTTTCTGATCTTGAATAATTGAAAATGATAAAACGTGCAGCAGTTGATCATAATTTGGCAAAATGTGAACCCTTAATTCTAGCTGTACTTCCCGAGAAAAAAAGGGTATCGACGTAGCAGACGACTTCAATCCAAGATCCCTGAGAAAATATTCTCGGAAAATGATACTGAAACCCTTTTGGAGGATACTTTGCGATATCGTGATCACCATTGGAGGGACTCCTTAATGAGCCAAGCATTTTACTGCTTCGGGTATCCTTTCTTTCTTAGCCACTTTTTGTAAACTTTTTCTCTGCGCTCGCTGGGATTCTTCTACACATTGACCAAGAAACTATATCAGCAGCGTCAACTGTGGATGCCATGTGCACTAGGTTTAAATATTATGTCTTATGCTCGGACGGCAAGATATCAACGAGCTTCTTCCCCTTTAGGGTGCATCGTCGGAAGGACAAGACCCAGCTATCCTCAGTGCTTTGACGTTGCAGCAAATTCAAAGCACAAAAACGCATTGGTTGCCTTCATTCGTTCTAGAATGGGTAAACATTAAGGTTTCAATGACAAGGAAAGTCTTGAGTCGTTAACCAAGACTTCGTGTAGGTTCTAGTGACTTTTTCGAGGATGCTACAGGAACAACTGCGACGCTTCCCTTTTGTTCACGCACACTTGTGCATGAAGCCACGGAGCACTTCGTCTTGCGCTACGTTGCCAGTTCCGCTTAGCTGTGAAAACAGAGATTCCAGACCTACGCAATACAAACTTTTGTAATCTTTGATTATTGTGGTAGTTTTTTATGTTTCCACTAAAAGGGGCCATTTTTAACGCCATCATCACATTCCTGGAGAAGCACGGTCGTTTCGAGAAGACGGGCTTCACCGTGCGCCGATACTCAACCAAACGAAAAAATTGGGTGGATCGCCACTTAGCCTATACAAAATCCCGTTTTAGTGCTATCATCTTTTACGCCGACATTGTGATCGAAATCATTATCAGCCGGCAAACTTACCCCAAGTTGAATCCTATTCTTCTGGTGTTGTAAATGACGTGAAAACAATAAATGGATTTACTCGCTGGATTCACTGCAGCACTGATAAGCAACCCCACGCGTAGGCTGTGGACCAGTGCATCGCAGAATTACGATTCTGCATGCTTCCGGACCGAAATTCTGCCCGTAAAACCCTTCCGTGCATCAGCTTTACGGTATCTGGGTGTTGGTCTGCCGCAAAGCTTAAGATGGCACAAACTAGCATCACGACCGATTCCATCTGGTTGGTGAAATTGCGTCCACTACGACGTGTATCCGTTGCGTTTTACACGCTCCTTCGCATGTTGCTTATTAGCTGAAGAGAAATTTACTGTTGCTAAAGCTCATTCGTTCTCCACCGAATGACACTAAATTGCGCCAAATTGCGTAGCTTATATAACTAGCGCTAATTTGACCGTCATTTGGCCTTGAATAGACTCCTAACCAGGAGAAAAATATGGTTTACTTGCAAGAAAGAGAGTTAACGACTATTAGCCAGAAACTTATTAATATAAAATGCAAAATGGGAGCCAAAGGCTAAGGTTTAAGGCAAGTAATTTGTTTACGTATTTGCGCCAATACCTGCAAAGGATAGATTACCAACAATAAGGATGTGTTCCCTCGTACATGAGGTTTGTTACTTACATCATTTCCTCTACATTTAGAATGCCATCTCAAAAAAAAGAAGAGTTTTAGGGACACCGGAAAATGAACTGTCTGCTATCAAAAACTTTATATTCCAGTTGTACATAAACAAAAATATAAATAGTTCTTTTCCGTACCCTAGTTTAGAATATGTATTTGTGGACATATGTTCGTAGCGTAGGAGTCCAAAAATGTGATTGCTATCGGCGTCAGTTGTTGGCACATCCTCATGATCAGTTGTAGAGCTTTTTAATATTCAATTTTCTTTAAATCACTCAAAATGTCTTGCTATTGATAGAACTACAGCTGCACTGGCCAATTTCTTGGAAAGATCTGTAAAATGTAGCCTCCGTGTTAAGAGAGCATCAATCGCAATAAATTGCTATTTGGACCTGTTGGAGAAATATGCTTTGTGCTGTCCTCAGTTCAACTGTAGGGCAAAAATCGGGGTCTCGAATTCAATCTATCTACACGCATCTTGTGTCATAGGCTGTCCTTATTGACCATATTAATTGTATGCACACATCAGGATCTTTGTAGATGCAGTTGCCCGACAAGTTTTTTGCCATTTCCTTGTTGGATTTCAATAAAAGCAGCTTAAAATTTAATTTTCAAAAAGGACGACAACTTTCATATCAAACTTTCATTCTTTTAAAGTGGAGATGTGGATATAAAATCAGGCATTAATAGCGTTCTTACGCTTGCCTCTTCGAGCCAGACGATTCTCTTGGACTCAACCTGGCCGGCAAATCAGCTGCTGGTTTGGGGCTGGCAGACTTGAGGCGCCGGCGTTTAAAAAAAAAAGCTATGAAAGTCGCTCCACAGTCGCAAGCATGATCCAGTCATAGCAAGGCGCTACACAGTCTTCACACTCATCACAGTCGTTGCTATTCTTTAATGATTTCCCTTGAAGCCGGATGTGATAATGAGCATACACGTGAGGCGTGCCTCCTTACTGCGAGCGGCAACCGAGCGCCGCGAATCAATCTTGTCGATTCTTTGTTTAAAAGCGTTTCTCGCTGGTTGATCGAGATCTAAATTTAACAGGAGAAGAGAAAAAAAATTACCTGCGCTTGTATCTATAAAAATACCGACATGTATGGTGCAGATATTATGAACTCGTTTATGCTAAGAACATTAAGCCTCCTTATACTCATGGGAGATTTTAACATAAATCTTCTTAATTATGATGATTTCAGTAATACAGGTGACTTTTATGACTACATATCCTGCAGATTCGTTCAGCCACAAATTGTAAAACTGATTCAATTGACACAATTCTACAAGCTCTACAGCTGATTCTCGCGATACCCTTTGCTCTCAAACACTCATAGATAATATATTTACAAATAATACGAAATACGGGTCTATCAGCGGACCTTGACTTGCCAGATGTCGGATCATTTTCTCCAATTCAGTATCTTTAGTGATTATTGCCTTAAAAAGGTGAAACATTAGATAGCAAAGTATGGTCGATCCTATAAGAGTTTTAGAGAAGAAGAATTTCTGGAAGAAGTTGCAAGGCTTGATTGGACGTGCATGGCTGATAAAACTTGTAGCGCCGATGCGCTAATGACCAGCTTTCTTAAAAAAAATTACTGATATTCTTAACATAATTGCTCCCGTACATCGATTAACCCATAAAGAACTCAACCTGTAGCAAAAGCTATGGATTACGCTTGGCTTGCTTATGTCTAAAAGAGATCTCATCTATAGACGATTCCTAAATGCGACTGGTCTTGCTCGTCAACAAGACATGCTCGCTCTCTACAAAAAATATCGGAATTTAATAGTAGTTCTTTTGAGAAAAAGGAAGTCTTTCATACCCCTATCTCCTCCAATCAATCTTTAATTTTCGCAAGTTGTTTTCCATCTCGTCTTAAGTTAGCGAAGGTCATAAGTCTATGAGTTTGGTGTTACGTACTTCTGCTCTAATTAAAATTTTCGACAAAGCAATGCACTCTCGCCTATACACATACCTAGAAAATATAATTTAATTCTTGTAAAAGCACTTAGCGAGTCACGCCTTTGTTAGTAGGCTTGAGCTAAGGATTGACTTGACAGACTCTGCAGCCAATTATGTAGGGTTCTCCACCAGACTCTGCGTTTGGACCCTTGCTTTTCTTGCTGTACATATATGACCTTCGACACTGCCTAACCAACTCGGTAGCACGTCACTTTGCAGACAAAAGTAATATCCTGTTTTGCCATTCCTCGCTAAAAACTATTCAAAATACTTTAAGCAAAGACGCAGAGAATCTTTTCGACTGGCTCTGCGCTCACCGTCTTTCTCTAAACACTCACAAAAACCGACCTTGTTCTGTTTAAGCCTCTTAGTAAACTAGCTGACTTTCGCCTCAAGATCTCCTTCGGTAGCACGAAGATACTTTTGTCCAATCAGGTCAATTACTTGGGGTACTAATCGACGCATCACCGACTTGAAAACCCCCAAATGACTAAACTTTCCTAAAAGTTAACCAGAGTTGCAGCAATATCATCAAACGTTCGGCACTGCCGCTAAAAATTCTTAAAACCTTTAGTCTCTTTGAATCACATCTCTCATACAAATGTCTAGTCTGAGGTTTTGCAAATAAATCAGCATTAAAATTGTTATAACGGATACAAAAACGGACTCAACGAATCATAAACCTCTCTGACTTCCATGAATCGACCTCCAACCTACTTGAGCAGACAAATACATAAACTCGATGTCATATTCGAACTGAACAGATATTTTTTCATGCACGACTGAAATAATGGCCAACTGCCATATTACCTATGTCTGTAAGAATACTCCCCAAGAATACCAGAAAAAGCGGAGTTAGAAAGATTCATGTGACAAGGAAATATACCGTTAAGTACGGCGATAGATCCTTGAAGTTTGTTGGTCCAAACATCTTCAACAGCTTGATTGACTATGGCAATAGTAAGCACAACTCAAAAGACAACTACATGCCCTTCTCATTGCAAAATAGTTTAACATTGCGCCAGTGTACTAACTACCTTGTTTGAAAACGTTAGCTTTATTTGTAAGATTTTGTATTTAACCTGCGATATTATAGTGGTACGAATACCTAATAAAGGTTTAGGGGGCCCCTCTACCCAAATTAGATCTGCTAAGAAGAGTCCTCCTT
>QQSS02098082.1:0-16828 GCA_003687565.2 Craspedacusta sowerbii
CAAAATCCTCGAAATGGTAGAATCATTTATCTATCTCGGGTAACTCATCCAAAACTCTCGTGTCGCAGCTTCCGACGACATTGCAGCGCGTATTGCAATCATCAGCTTTCAGTAGATTGAGACATCTGGTCATCAACCGACGCAACGTCTCCATTCGCACGATATTGAAAATATTAAAACATTACCACCGCCACCACCGTAAAACTGTAAGATAACAACACAAAATTTACAATTAAGGCGTAGCCAATTTGAAAAGGACAACCAAAGTATAACAACACCATACATTCATGGGTTCTATAGTACATCTTGAATATACGCGAAAATATTATCGTTTAAATAAGAGACCGTTTCTGGCGTTCTGCTTTCTGGCGTTGTCCATTTCCTGGACAACGCCGGAAAGCAAATGGCATTTTTTAAATTCGTTAAATGTTCATGACGCCTTCGGACTTGAAAATTCATGCTAAGTAAAGACTTTCAGCGGATGACATCCAGTGGCATAAGACTTGTATAAATTCTCAGATCAAGACGAACGGCGATTGTCTATGCTCCTTGCAGAATTAGTTTATATCTAATTGATTGTTTGTTAATTCATTCCGAATGTGTAATTGATCGATGTTTAGTTAGTTAGCAACTATGTGTAGCTAGTCGTTGGGTAGTGTGAGTATTGTCTTTACGCCCTCTGCATAACTTGATAATCTTACATTGATTGCAAAAAGAAGTGCTCAAAATGCAACTATTTTATTGTCAGACGTTTCGGGTAACACCGCGACCATCTTCAGTGATACATTAATACATTTCTGTATCTAAATGAAAAATACAATAATTTGGAAAACCAGAAATTAGTTTAACAACTAGACACTAACAAAAGCTACGCAAAAACTTTCGTCTTTATCGATTCCGATTATACATGTAGTGATGGAGACATGTTCTGTATGATTCTTATAATTCTTTTCTTCGAGCTTGTGTACCACCTTCAAATGTCGAGTGATAGAGCATCTCCTAACATGGCTTTCGATGAGCTGGTGCACTGATGCAAAAGAGTTGCCATGTATGCACTTGCTTTTGCAATGATTCTCTTAGAAAGTTTATTGATTGACTTATCATTGATTGACTGTGTAATTGGCTAATGTTCAGTTTCATTTAATTGCGTGTAGCTAGTGGGTGGGTAGCGTGAGTATTGTGTTAACGCTCTCTGTATAATTTGGTTATATTTTACAATTTGGTTATATTTGGTTATTTAATTGATTGAATGTGTAGATGATAATGTTTAGTTTTATTTAACTCTTAATCTCAATGCGAAGAAATGCATGGCACGTCGTAATTGATTGCCAAAACCACAAATCACTTTCAAGTCAGTTAAGGAATGCATGTCACATCGTAAGTGATTGCCGAAAACCGCTAATTACTTTCTAGGAGGTCGCTGCCAGGCGACAGCCTTAATTGCTCTAGAAAATGGCGGCTACGGGAGCGTTCCCATTGGTGGTTACAATTTGTGTCCGGTTACCAATTTGTGACCTGCACAAGGTCCTGCTTCCTACGAAGAACATGCACAGAACTCGGAGGTCAATGCAGTCTTTCGAATATCCGCCACGTAATCCGGTATGGTTTGACTTGTCCCTTGCTTTTTTTTCCAGAGGCGATACTGGTCTGCAATTTTCAGGCGCTGCGGTTTGAAAAGCTGGTTTACTAATTCCAGCAATTTCGCCGTTGTCTTGCTACTCGGTTTGTCTGGTTTGTATCCCGATTCTTTGGTGCTTTAAAAGCAATGTTGCTATCGGATAGTCGACGCTAGCTAAAAGCAGAAATTTGCGCTTGCGCGATTCAGCAAAGCTGGTTACGATTGTGGGTGGCATTAAGCAAGATTACATGGGAGTACCTGTTTACGCAAAAGATCGTGCCTGAAAATATTAACGTACAATAATAAAAAAATGGCGAGATAGCAATGATGAATGGTGGCACCTTAGTAAATATCTTAGTCATAAATGAAAGTTCCTTCCTTTCTTCTAAATCGCCTAAGGACTCGATAAAGCCATAGAGCAACTTCAAAAAGCGCAAATAGATGAGGATCGGAAAAGGCACTCAAGTATTTACTTAATGAACAAACAGTTACGTAAAGACGAAATCCCTGTGAGAAAGTTTAACATCTTGGATAGAGCCATGCAGGAGTATTTTATCCTTGTTTAAAAGGGTCTCTTTTGCCAAAGAAGATGCGCATTTCTCAGAAAGCATAAGAAATATCGTAAAGTGTCATGGAAACTGCTATTTCTAAACACAGGTTCGAGCGCTCTTATTACCTTTACTGGAGAGGGAACTGGTACTAGAGCAACAGTTTAAGGTATTTGGTCCGTGGGGTCTATGGCTGAGATCATTGAAAGTGCCATCGTCACTGATTTGATAAGAAGGGATGAAACTAAGATTCTAAACAACGAAAATACGCAAACTTTATTAGGCAGTGAAATCGCAACGCACATGGACAACCAACAAGCCTGGCTCGAGACAATGCTCAGCAATCATAAAAGGTTTGTCTGAGATTTTTCGTCGGACAGCTCTCAATTTCTCCGGGGTTCTGCGAATGACGTTTGCCCTTGCGAGCTATTGTGCCGTAGTAATCACGCGCGGAAGTGGCGGAACTGTTTAAGCATTTCGTCTGGTCCTTTGGGATGTCGGGGGTTACAGAAGGTTGAAACACGTTTATATGAAAAGGGATTTGTCTTTGGCAAAATTTTATTTGCACCACGTACATCTGCTTTGTGATGGATCGATTTATTGCTGGCTTTGATTTCACACGTTAGCAGTTGAATAATCTCGATCGGATACTGGAGATGCTGGATGTTAACTTCTTCCCTTTTTTTGTGTTAAGAAAAATTCGATTCGCAAAGTTTTAAAAATCATTTAAGCGATTTGCGTATGGCATAAAAATGCAATTTCCAGAAATTGAAAATCAACAACGAATTCGCGTAATGCATATAAAAATTAAAATGAAGAAGGCTAACACGATCTCAAAAATGATGACGACTTCGATTCGATGACCGTCTAAATTAAAGCAATGGACGTAGAAAGAGGGTGTGATAAACTTTTCAAAGCTCACCAAGCATGAGTTTGTCGAATAGCTGCAAAATCTACCAGAAGAACGAAAAACACCTTTCTCTTTACCTAAATCGAATAAATGATCGAAGAGAAAATGAGTGAATCCGAACAAAGCTACATGAATGGCACAGAGATTTAGTCAATGCAATCAGCGAAGACGCTCAGAGAAAGGAGACAAGCCATGTCATAAGCGAAGTCATTAACAAGATCATGAAGCTGTATGCAGAGCAAAATAAAAAAGAGCCGACAGTTGTTAATGGAACACTAGCTCTTACCTCCGTTCAACAAGCCTTTGATATAGCATAAAGAAGGTATGAACAGATGTGGAGACTTTCTTGCAGACGGTTTGACCGAGTACAGTTTCCTTGATTCACAACGTGGTGAAGAAAATGAGATCCGCATAGATTGAAACCACATTGTGGATAGAATTTAGCAATATGAGAGCGATGATAGCGCAACTCCCGTTGAAAAGCAGTCAACAGTAAAATGACCGAAGGACTCCCAGAAATTGATACGAATGAGACTTTTAACGGATTCCTCAGTCAAATAAAAACGAAAGTCGCCGAGTGGGTTCACTATCAACAAGGTTTTACTCTTGACTGTTGACTCAAACAAACTAAATTGGACGCTATTGAGTTCGTGTATTAAGCTAACGGACTGGATAGCCAAGAAAAAAACCCCGGTAACCCCCAAAATGAACACGACGGCTTCAAATGGGCTATGCACGCATCACGTCATCGCCACGAGAATTGTAAGAACTCACAGAGGGTCTTTACATATCGAGACTTAGCAGATTAGTATGTTTGGTCTGGCTTAGAATATCACGTACCAGCGAACAAAATTGATGTTTTCGAATGCAACAATAAAAGAAATAGTAGTGCAAGCGCTATGCACCAACAGTACGTAATATGTATTCTTAGAAAATCGAAATTCATGTGTTGAGAAAAACATACGAACGCGGTAAGCAGCAATATACGGCGGTTAATGACCATAGTCGATTACTAAGAGGCGAAAATAGCCGACACGAAAATCGACAACATTTTTGCAAAAATTGTCTGCACGGATTCACTTCGAGTCCAAAGATCGACACTATTGTACAGACAGAGATGCCATGCCAGTAGAAATGCGAAACCCGGCTCCCAGCTTAAATTCTAAGTCAGGGATTACCAATTTATTATGCCATTTATTATGTATGGAGATTTTGAGTGCATTCTGGAACAGATAGAAGCCACCAAAGGAAAATAAATAGATACCATCGGGATTTTGTGTGCATGGCAAGTTTGCTTACGGCTTAGGTACAATTCCTCTACATATATCTATGTGGGTGGGCGAAAACTCCAGTTTGTATAACCCGCCATGCGTCAAGTCATGCCGAAAAGATGCCAATCCGCAAGCCCTGCAGACGAGCGTCATTGTCGAGAACGCACAATAAAAAAAGAAAGTTCTGGCAACGCATTGACTATCCAGCCCCTCTATTCAAAGGCCTGAGCTATGTCATTTCATAAGCGAGGGGAGCTTTGCCGGACCGGATAATCATAATGAAAGCTTATGAAACTATGTATATAATTTGTAAATAAGAAGCAGAGAGTGAGACGAGAAAAGGGTCCCAAAAACGTCAAGCAGCACGAACGTCTGTCGGACGTATATGTAAACCGACAAGACTGTAAATATACAAGACGATTGAGAGACTGTCTCATTGTTGATGTCAGTTCGCGGTTGGGAGAGATTGCCAGCGGGTTTAGCGGGTGACTGCTACAGAGGTAAAGATGAACAGGCGTTGCGTGAACGTATTGAAAATAAAGATGAGAGGTTGTTTAAAATATTTCTCAAGAATTCTATGAACCCCTAAGTTAAAAGTGAATTGGATATCGATGGAATTTTCTGATCACGATATTAAAGTCAAATGCCACTGCCAGTATGCGAGTCAGAACCGAGGACCAACACTTAACATTAGCAATTGAAGATATAAGCTACCATCGCTTATGCCAATTGTGTTCATTAAAATTTAGATGGATTTGAAGAAAAAAAACAAGATAAAAGAACATATAAAATAAAACAAAAATCAAACTTCGTTTTATAGACAGCCTTAGGTTTGCAATCGTTGTTTGCACAGTCAGTCAAATAACTTGACCGTTTCACAATGTCAGAGTCCAAAGAAAGAAAATGAGGATGCTGGCACTTTCAAACTAATGAGACATGAAGGTGTCCATCTCTGTAAATTACATGGACACCTGGGGAAAATTTGACCAGAGGGAGCTTCAGGGAAGCATTTTACAGGCAATTGAACATGTCGGATGTAAGAGATAAAGTTTGCGAACATGCCCGAAACGTACGGAGCAGTCTTCCTCAGTAAGCGCTAGCGTCTATCACGACACGTACCTTAAGACGTACCTATTGTTGCAGGCTGACGTCTTTGAAACCTTCCAAGACATTTGTCTTAGACGTTATCAGTTATACCCGGCACATTTCTACGCGAGCCCCGGTTTAGCATGGCATACATGTTTGGAATATGACGGGAGTCAAGCAAGGTCTCTTGAATGACATAAATATGCTGCTGAGTTTGAAAAGGGGATTCGCGGCGGCAGTTCAAGCTGTTGCAAGATACATCACAGCGCTAAGGGGCGATTACACTAAGCTACACGTATGTGTGCGCCATATGCAAACTGAACAATTTTGCTGTTTGAATTCGGTATTTTATTATATGGGTAATTTCCAAATTTGATGCCGATATCCACAGAATCACGGTACCAAGTAATTGTCCCAGCTCTTGGCGAATGAACAGAAGAAGCATCTTTTATGCACCCTCACATGGAGAGGATGTAAAAGATTTGAAAACAAAATTATTACTGGAGACTGGCTGGTAAAAAATGTTACAATAGCTAGAAGATCCACAGGGGTGACCAGTAGGGCAAAACTCTTATCCGTTGGCCGACCACCTCATACAAAGTTTTCAAGAAATCAGGCGTTGGACACGGCAAAGTTGCAACAAATTGCAAGCTCATATGGAGATGATCGCTAACTCTGAAAGGTTTTATGCACGCGATTTTATCTGTTGCTGCTTTTAAAATATTATTGCAAGCCAAAATTTAAAAAGCCTTGGAGTTTTGTTCTTTTCACATAGTTATAAGAAAGCTGTCAGATTACTACATGTCCCTCAGACACTGGTAGCTACTTGCATTTTGCAGTCCTGGGCTGGCATAAACCCAGATCATAACACAAATGCTGCGTTGATCATGCTTATATTACGTCGCGAAGCGGAAGACCCGTGGCGGTGGGAAACAGGAGCTGAAAGGCATTTCCGACTATCGGTGCCAGGATGTTTGCCAAAAGGAACTCTTCGTAAATATTTGAGTGTTTTTAAGTAGTCGTGATTGTGAATATAGTCAGTCCACGGACAGTCGCGCAGAAGAAAAGTCGCAAGACTAGGGTAAAGAGTTATCTTCTTGTGTGAACCTTGGGTTGGGCCTTGGATGTCTGTCATTAGAGGTTTGGGGCTAAGAAACTCAGAGTGTAGTTGGGCAGATGGGAGGGGAGTTTATTACGGGCAGCTCCACTGAGAACATAGATTTACCAATTTATTAAAACTTTTCACGGGAATTTGTGACATATTACATTCATGAATCGCTTTATGTAACAACAAAAGTTATTTGCACTTTTCACACAGTTTCATGCACGCGAAAAATGAAAGAAATCTTGCTAACAAATAATCAATCATTTACACATCCAAAAGTAACACAAATGATAAACAAAGAGGGAGCAGTGAACAAAACTTGCTAATATCCTCAGAAACAAAAAAAAGCATTAATACAGTTTGAAACTTTGAAATAGTCCAGATGCCTTGTGAGAAAAGGGCCGTACTGGAACAAAATCTTAACGGACGCGCGTTAAAACAAAAACAAAAATACAAACAATGTACACCCACCCAATCAATCCAACAGATACAAAGATAGATGAATAATTACAAAGCCATCAACCAAATAGCCATAATGATCAACCCATAACGTGGGACGGGAACTAAAACCGAATTTAGTTACGGTCAAAAGCCACTAACTAAGAATCCAAACTACATTAATGACAACTATACAATAACGCACTACTAAATAGATTACAATTGCGAAAGGTAACTGGCCATTCCCGTCACTTTGCTAGATAAGTACATACCGGCCTTTCTCAACAAACTAGACGATCAAAACATCGTCGCTTTATTCCAGGTTCTTTCTGTTGTTGGGTACTGTGCCTTTCACAGTCCCACCCATCCTTTACCTTGATGCTATCACTCCCAGTCGGACACGGGCAGGCGCCGGAAGATTCTTAGGACACGTTTCCCCATGACGGCCAGTGGCGTTGCGCCTCTCACCGCCGCAGAATGTAGGCGAAGCCCTGTTGTAATTTCCTAACACTCCCAAAATTCTCGGAAGAAGCCGCAGCTCTGCCAGGGATCACTTTTCAGACAAATACAAGACACTGCCTGTATCGAGCAAGTACGTAAGTCCAAGTTCGCTGCCTGCATCGTTCAAGTTATCGAGTAAAATACCCTGCATGTATTGTGCAAGTGTACGAGTAAAATTCACTGCAAGAATCGTCCCAGCATATGAGTGCAATACACTGCATGAACCGCGCAAGTGTACTAGCATAATAAATTGCATGTATCGGGCAAGTGTACGAGTATACTACAAAGTACGTATGGAGCAAGGGCGACAGTACAATACACTGCAGGCGCCGGCCAACTAGGAGAGCCTCAACGTGGCGGTCCGTGGGCAAGCAGGGTATGTGACATATTTTTGTGGCTACGCTGTTTGACGAGTCTCCTAAGAAAGACCCAACCAGCACAGTACGACTTCGTCGTCCGCTGGGAAGGTCTTCAAAAAGAGTGTCTCCTGGTAACAGGGGACAGTACGATGTCAGCTTCACGATCGCTGGGACATCGACCAGTCGTCCGAGTCTCCCTTTGAGGGGCGGTATCGAGCTCTTTACCTATTCGGGAGGCTCAAACAGCACCCGAAGACTGGCCTCATTTGCTGTCACCGACGTTCGATGGACTGCGCATCCGGGGAAACTCCTGTCTCTTCACCAACCAACAACAACAAAAATACTGCAGGTATCGTGCATGAGCATGACTATGCTATATTGAATTTATCGTCCCATACCCGGCATGTATCGTGCAAGTGTACGAGACAAATACACTGCCAGCTAGTACAATAAACTGCATGTATCGTGCAAGGGGACGACTACAATACGCTACACTCATCGTTCATGTGTAAAAAACCGATACACTACCTGCTTCACGCAAGTGCACGAGAATAACACGCTGCCTGTATATTAACAAGTGCATGAGTACAATACACTGCCGGTACGCGTAAGAGTAGGAGTACAATACACGGCACATATCGTGCAAGTCGGCAATAAACTGCATGTATCGTACGATACTTCGCATCTTTCGTGCAAGTGTACGCTACGCTGCCAGAATGCGCAAGCGCACAAACACAACACACTTCCTCACAAACAAAGTAAAACCAAAAATTCTACTTGGCAAAGTAAAAGTTCATGGCATTTTACAGAACAGGTTACACTGGCGACAGAGTAAAACGCTAATTAATGAAAAAAAAAAAAAAAAAAAAAAAAAACGCCACGAGCAAACAAATTGCTGCCCACGTTCATTCACACGTTTTCCATTTCATCAACAAAATTTCACCAGTATTAGAACAGCCAGTATCGAGAGGCTACTCAAACCGATATAGTAACATGAGCAACAACAGTCGAGAACACAGCACAAAATTGATTAAAATGAACAGTTATTAACTCGCACTAACATTTATGTTCTCACTGCCAGTTTTAACTCATTTTTCGATGGGTCAATTCCAACGGCTCTTTTCCTGGCTATACCCTGTTCGTATAACCGCATGATATTACATCAGACACAGGTCTACCACAGCCAAGTGCTGGGCATGAAAAAGGTGGACGAACATAAACGGACGCTCGAGAATAATCAAGGACAAAAATTCTTGTAGCAGAGTCTGCTCGCCTGTTCTACCTTCCACAAGGCACATTAAACAGTAAAAGCCACCCACAACCAAATTTATACAACAATTTATAGAGTGAATGCAAAAATCCGCAGACAGCAAAAGCGTGCAAAAATCTGTATTTGAATCGCAGCCCCAGCTATGAAAGCAGCTACACTCACAAGAATAAGGCCACTATGTGCTTAGAGCACATGACCAAAACCCCTTTGCTTACTCCTTCAAACACGTAAGTGAACAAATCCTTACATGTTCTTCTACCTTGCAGAAAAAGTGCAGAAGCAACTCCGAAAACATCTGCGAGGACTAAATTAAATATGCAGTGTATATAGCGTTTTAAAAAATTACAACTGGGTCAATCTGCGACCGCAAAATCATTGCACAGTAACGAACTTTAAAAGCATAGCAACAGAAGCCATAAAATCCGAAAAGTTAGAAAAAACTGCACACTAACAAAAGCAAAGACTAAAGAATAGTAAAGGTCTATTTCGTGTTGCTCAGCGAAGGTAGGAAAATGGTAAAGCTGATCGTATAAAACAAGAACGCCAATGACCAACCGTGCCGAATAATACATGGAGTGACTCCTTAAACACTTTAGGCACAAAGGAGCAGCTCTTATATAGTTCCAATACCGTAAATAAAACTTGATAGATACTCAAGACAAATACGTGCATAACAAAGCTCAGAGGTCTGCTAAGCATGCTCAAATTAATGAATGCTAAGATGCCTTACATAAGATAGCTCTCCTTTACATACCACTCCTGCGTGTTGCAAGCTAATCCCACAACAAGACACTGCACGCTCATCGCACCGGATACAAGCTTTCTTAGCGAGCGCCCGTCAAGATAGCGGCTGATGCAAGCAACGTTGTGAGCTGTTGTGCCGGTAACTAGAACATGATTGATTATCGAATTTTTCCGCAAGAGCGAAAGCAAGATAACCAGGAAAACCCACTTCCGCATGTGGCACACCCAGTTACTACTGGAAGCGGAATATGAAAACTTATCTCCAATGACTATGTCGCTAGTTTACAAAAGAAATGCATAAATACGCAAGGCCGATCATATACCATCTCATAAATTACAAAAAGCACGCGCACAACTCCGCATGAGATAGCACAGAAAAAAAAAACCTAAAGGGCATTGTAGCGTTAGGTACTACAGAAGTTTCCCGGGAATTCACCAGATTGTTTTAAGAGCAGTCATTACCGTGAAATGCGGACCAAAAAGGATGCGACTTGCTTCCGACCATCAGATCGATATAAGAGGCAAAAACACGTGACGAAATAATAAATTTTGCCAACACTTTAAGCCTAGAAACTACGGTATTTGCAAATTATACAACTGTATTGCCAATGTACTTCTCGACTTAAGTTGCTGGCTCTACCCAAGATAGCTTCCATCGTGAGCACGCTTGGTAGTAAACTATAATTTATTGTGGAGTTCCACAACCTCTATGACTTGATTCCATACTTGTATTCTTTTCAAGCTACAGCTAACGCCACACAGGTTATTTCAACCAGAAATATTTACTAGCATGTGCTCAATGCCACTTGGGAGAAATTGCGCGCGGCAACCGTAGTGCAAAAGAACAAAAAAAATGTGCGACCTGTTGCCTGCCACTTCACCAACGCCAATCACACAACCATCTGTAACGGGTCACGCAAAAGCGACCAGCTGGAACGAGTGCCATACCTGCCTACCTTTTGATAAACCGGTTCTTGAATGGTAAAGCACGAAAAGCATAGCTCACAGCAAGCCAATCGACAAACCCGATACTTTTATTGAACTCAATACTTAAGTACTCTTGAACCAGGCACAAGAAGAACGCACCTAATCGACGGAAGCAAAAGAGTAACGAACTCATTCGGCAAGCTACTCCTTCTTGTAAACGAACTCATTATCCTCCTCGTAAAACACGATTGGCTCATCCCGTCTACTGCACTGTTCCATCGGCGCCCCTGAATTCGGAGTAGTAGGCAGTTGCCTGACTCTTCGATGAGAGCGCTATTGGAGAGGAAAAGAGCAGCAAAAATCAAGAGACTACTTTCTAGGCCAAAGTTTAAAAATGACTGAGCAGGCCAGATGCTTAGATCAGTGGGGTTTAATCATACGGGCTAATCATATAAATACTTCTTTAACCGAACAACGGACTCCTAGAGCACATGACCGACGCGCGCATAGTTGGGAGTCTGGTACCAAATTGCTTGCTGCAGGTGCACGTAATGCACTAGTTCAGTATAAGCGATCTTCTTGAGTTAGTTTAAAGGGCCGATGTCAAAGATACACTTCAAAAAACCCCATATAACGTCTTTGCACAGGCCGTATGCAATTAGCATTAAAGTAAGGGGCAAGAAGAACAACTGAGAAAGCAGCATCAGCAAGTACGGAATTACAATTAAGTTGACGATGCACACCATATGAACGAATTTTGGCCTCGGAAAGCTAAAAATTAATCGATCGGAAAATTTGGAGCAAGGCGCAGAGACAGTAATATCACTGGATTGAACTAATCACAGAGACACTTAAATTACCATTACGTGCTCTCTAACCCCATAACATCTCTGATATGCCGAGCTAACGTAGCGGACAACACCAATAGAAACGAGGGGACCTACACATCTTTCGTAACTTTTAGCCTTACGGCACCAACTTAATAATTACATCCAAGATAAACGTTTCGCAGCAATCTTGAGGAATAAAATTTACATAAAGGAACCAAATGCTGATGCAGGCAATCATTCCACTTAGCTCTAAGCTGCTTTAGAAATGGAATGTCCCGCAACACAAGCAAAGTCACATGTCACAAAAACAATGGCTGATCAATTAGAACGGCGCATAAACAGAACGCATAACAGAAAAGCCCTGCGAAGAGCCCTATTCCGAAAGCTCTGGCTCAACGCAAATAAATTCACACTGAATAGAATAAACTAGTGCTGTGATGAGATTGTGCGACTACGGTTCGTTGCGAGATAGAACTATTGCGACTTGATAACTAGAACTTTGTACTCCAACTTGAACTCTTACAATGATAAACTACTCATAAGCTTGCTATATATGCAAAAACGTAACTATAATCTAATACACGGCTAGAGATTGCTTAATCGCGGATGATCCCTTCACCATCAGGTCTCCACGCAGAATGTAACAAACAACTATATACAAACATGTGCTTATAGTTTAAGTATGTCTTGTATAGCTACAAATATAAAGATTACCTATTGCGCACGCCACACGAAAACGATAGCTAATAAAAAAACAACTTGATAAGAAACACGATTTACAGAGTAAACATGTTTGCTGTTCATAACATGCCCCTTTCATGACCTGCGTGTCATGATAAACGCAGCGGTCGATAAAGCAGGAGTAAAGCAGGCGTAAAATAAGACTAACCTGCCCCTCAGCGTGCTCTTCATTCCCTACATCATCATCATACTCGTCGGTCGTTTCATGAATATGATCTAACACACAAATGAGTTCAATGACATCTATACTATTGCGTCAGACTCAGTAAGAAAGCATCAAAATAATTTAAGAGGGATCAAGCCATATTAGTAGGGAGGCAAAAGGAGAAGAGAAAAAAAATATCCAAACACGTTTTCACTTGAACCTTCACTGAAATATTTTCAACAAATTACCATACTTATACAAAATTTCAACCTCCCATAGTCATCACATAAACTTCTATAAGGTTACTAGTTTCTTAATATTGCTTACCACGTAATTTGCAAGTTTGAAATGCTGCTAAGCACCACATGCAATATTATTAATTGCCCTCAGCAACATTATGTAAGTACGCACACCCTATGGTTTGTACACCACGCGAAACTAATTATCTACAGTTTTGATATGAAGTTATCGGGGGTTCTACTTTTGGAACGGTGACACAATCATTTTCGGTTTTCACGTCTTCCTTCCGAAAGTCCTCCCTCTCCCAATTGGACGCAAGGGTCGTTGGTTTTCGTGACTGGGTTGGTTTAAGGTCGATCGGACATTTTTCTTCATCATTTCCATGTAGAAGTCTTTTCACCGTTCGAATTTCACCATTTCTTGAATGATGCTCAACGAGATTGAGCCTCGTCAAGCAAGCACTTATCGGAAGCAAGACGGGATACTTCGCATCGTAAGGCAGACAGTGGCATAAGCCAAACGGCTGTTCGGTCGGTCTTCATCCGCAAACAGGTTTACGCAAAGTATCCACTGATCTCCAGTGCAAGTATCTGGCCACATAAGTTTTTTCTTTACCGATTGCAAATCATTACTATCGAAATATCCTCATTGTATAATATATCTGTATGAATACGGATGCTATAAGCACGAGTTCTTCTTAATTTTCGTTTGTAAATGTTTATAATAGGTTTAGCAAACATAAAATAAAAATAAAAGATCTGGGTGAGATCCTCAATTCTCATAAAGATTGCTACGAGGAGCTGTCCCTCCCATTAGATATTTGTTATTTTCTGAATTATTTTGCTAATGGGTCCTATCTTTATGGGTAAAAGAGTGTAAATCTTGAATCTTGAATCTTGGATTCAGCATGGGCCAATTCTGTAGCGCTCAGTTCTTCACTCTCTCTGACGCGCGCTGCAAATGAAGCAAGCGACCAAGTCCTGACTGATTGTTTTAAGATGAATATCGCCTTGGACATAGACGATTCGATTTTTCATCATTCAGGACGCGCATCCCATTCATGACTCCAGTTCTCCGAGTATGCTATGTTCTGGATCTTGGCAATAGGATTTCCTACGAAGGTTTTTAGAGTTCTACTCCAACTTTTAACTACCAGAGCACTGCCATACTGTCTGTCCAGAAGAACACTTGCCTTTTGCTGTTTGCCGTTGGTCGCGTTTGGTTCAGCTCTCTCCAAATACACACGGTCTTGCAGAGCCAAATCAATGCGAAGATACATCTCAGCCACATCGCATACGAGCGCGATTGGAAATCTGCGAAAACGCAATGAGACGTGAACCAGATTGCGCTGAGCTTAGGACACACGCCATCCTTCTTCGCTAATGCGCCAACGACAATCCTCGTCTTTGTTGTCTCCAGGGGCTTGGATAAAGCAGGAGATACTATACTCTTGTGGTGTAGGAGATAGCATGCTCCCGTGCATTTTAAGTTACAATGACTTTTGATGATCCCCGACTAGGACTTCCCAAGGCTATGGTTCCTATGAAGACGTCGCTCCTTCCTCAATAGCCGACTGTGCACAAAATAGTCAATGCGCAATCGGTTCCCCCGGCGCACCCTGCATTTCTTTTAGTGATGTGCGGACAGCTGCAAGGTCAGCTCCAATAAGAATGTCAACAAGGGTCGGGAAGGATATTTTTTCCGGTAAACCAATTTCCTGCTTTGACCAACCACTCAAACGGACGCAAATTGCCTGTTATCTTTTCTACTGTGAAGGCATATATTCCCTGGCTTAGTTTCCCATCCAAACTGACCAGGCCACAATCCACTGGCATTGTTGTGAAGGTCTTGACTTGTCTTTTTAGAGTACTGACTATAACAGAGTCCGCGGACGCCAAGCTCAGCCGCGCGGTAACTGTCACTCTTCGATGACTCTGCAGTATTACTGGGACAGTGAGCAAAGCAATAACGCAGTTCGATGCTGCCTCCGCTGATGCAAGACACTGCTCCATTGCTTAAGTCCTTCTTCGTGCAGTGGGCGGTTTTCTTTTTCTTTGAAGCCATCAATTCCGCAAACTCTTTTTCGTCTGCAGTCAGTGCAACGGTGCGAGCCACTGACTTCTGGCTATCTTATTTCTTTGAAAATTGGATTGGATGCCCAGAGCCACCGACTTTGAAATAGCGGTGCAAGGACTCAGTAGCCTAATAGTCCCAAAACAAGGTTTGTTGGTGCCCGGTACTCGAGGCCCGGGACCACGAGTCGCATCGGCCGCCACCATTGAGAATTCCGCTTCTCTATTGATCCACTCCCGATAGATTTCAAAGTCACCCGTTCTCGTACGTTCATCATTGATAATCGGCCCCAAAAACATTATGTAAGTACGGACACACTAGGCTTATACACCACGAGAAATAAATTATCTACAGTTTTGATAAGAAGTTATCTCTCTCGGTACCGGGGGTTCTACTTTCCATAAGGTGAGACACTCATTTTCGGTTTTCACATCTTCCTTCGGAACACACTTCGCCATTCTTGTAGAGCAAGACAAATCCACGACAGAAAATCGCTGCCATGCAAGCCCTGCATCACATCCCTTACAAGTAAGATTTCCACCACGAGTTCTACGCCACTTCATAAAGGGAAGAGCGAGCAATTTAAATACAAACCTAATCCAGTGACTCGCGGCTGCTTGTCTTCATAGTCCTCATCCAGCAAGTTAAATGTTGACTCAGTGCTGTAGAAAGTACTGAGCATTTGTTAAGGCACACGAAAAATGATAGAATCGTAGTGAAACCAAATAAACACAGCGTGAATGAATGAGAGCCAGGGAGAAAGGCATCAATTAGTTCAAAGAGGATGCCTGACAGGAGAAGATCGGTAGCTTGATGCTAGCTAAACACCAGAAGAAAACTCTTAAGCCCGAAAAAGGATAAAATGGAGTTTAATACATAATACATAAAAGAAATACATTCATACATATGCAAATGATTATGACGCAGATACAAAATTACTCATCTGAGCAACGACAACATTGCGATAGACAAGACAGGGGAATCTTGAACGGCAACAATCTAACACACGAGTAAGAAATACTGAGACATAAAAGTGACGGGATGGTTAAACAGAAAAGAATAAAATCGGCATTAATACCCGACAACCGCCTTCAAGCTCATCGCGGCAAATAAAACAAACGTAGCTTTACTACCGAAATCGAACCACAAAAGGAAGGATGTCAGTAAACAACACTTCAAATTTCAAATACAATTTCTCCCTTGTAACAGACAGCATTAACCAGATTGCAAGTATTGGGCAAAACCTAAGTTATGTATTAAATGAATTGTTATGCTACTAACTAGGACAATTTTTGGGCGATTTCAAATAAGAAACGCAATATCTATAGACTACACGCGAATGGACAATATATTGTGATGTGGACTTCCCATCTGTGAAGTTTAACCACCGCACTTCACTTCAGGCGGACTATGCATGACCCTGAACTCAAGAGCACTCGAAACGGAATCAAACAGGGAAACTCTGAGTGCATTATAGGCAAGTGAATACTCCTTGCTCATAACGATGTATACTTGAGTTTATTCTAGCGACTCACAGAATAATTGCATATTGTAATTGCGCCAAAAATAAATGACTTACTAAATAGGAAGAAATTATACGACCAATTGATTAACACAGCAAGCGACACCAAACAACAAAAGCTAACAGTAAATGCCAAGCAGGATACACCTGCTGGAGCAGCAACTTGAAAGAGCAATGCGTACTTTTGACACAGAAGTAATAACAGAAAATGGAGATGGAAGCAAAAAGGATACTGGGTATTGCGAGAGCTACCCTTTCTGCCTCTCGTAAATTTACTGGCAATTTTGCCAAATTTCCGCCGTGTAGCTAAAATGAAATATTGCTAATGGGAGCCACACCCAATGACGGGTATAAGGCATTTTTCAACGACAGTAAACACATTCTCACATCCACACATACACACATACATACATAGTTCCATACATAGATAGATACATACATACATACATACATACATACATACATACATACATACATACATACATACATACATACATACA